>JARYZH020000070.1:0-79062 GCA_030021035.2 Notholithocarpus densiflorus | reverse complement strand
GATTGGCAAAGGCAATCAAGACTCAAACCATTCATTGTGCAAAATAGGTATCTTCCTAAATTCTTGGTAAAAACAATTCAGTATCGAAATTATGCAGTCAATGCAGCAGATTTATACTATGTATAATGCCTACTTAATTATGCTATTACTACTTTGGAATATGTTGATTACTCAAAATAATTCAAATTCTTAATTCAATGATTACGTAATTGCTATCCTTTGGAGATCAATTAAAATTATTGGAATCCATTTTGTTATCTCCTAATGCATCTTCTATTTTTTTTTTTTAAGTTGTTGGTAGGAAGATGTGGGGTTCACTATCTTTTGGACATCGTCACAATTTTCTTTTCTGAAATGCAAGAGAATGGTTTCCAACAAAATTCATTTGGTCATGCTCATAGTTTAAGGCACGAACTTTCGAAAATTTGACGCTTTTTAATTTATGTGCTTACTTCTAATTTTTGTATTAACTTGGTTATGGACTTATGGTCTTTATGGAAGTCTTTTAATCTGCAAAATATGTGAATGTTTCATAGTTTCCAAAGAAGAGTTTAAATTCTTATCTAAATCAAAATAATTTCTATTTCTACTAATTTCCCATTGTAGGTGTTATTTGTTGCACTAGTATACCCTTGATGTGGAACTCAACACACATCCACGTAAAACACACACATACAATTATATAACTTAAGGTATCACAGTCCCCTTCTTGAGTTTTTTGTTACATATAGCCATATAGGAAATACAATAAAATACAATTTTTATTTTTATTTTTATTTTTTTAACTTTAAGTTATCCAATTTTTATGGACTAAATTGTCCTTGGTTAAGCAGTAATATTCTTTCTTTTTTTTATGAGAACGCAACGATACTTCATTCATTGAAACTGAAGGGAATCATGGTACAAAGCCTCCAAGGCTGGTGGTGGAGAGTCCTCCAGCCAGATTACATCATCAGTTATATTTTTTGCATAACGCGCTAAAGTATGGGCAACAGAATTTGCATCCCGGTTCACCCATGTCACATCTACCCAGTTTAAACCAGCTACAAGGAATTAAATGTCTGTAATGACATAGCCTAGCCAAGATTGGTTTGCATCACTGGATCGAATGGAGTTCAACACCTGTGCACTGTCACCTTCAATCATCAATTCAGAAAAGCCAATGTCAATGGCAAACTCCAGAGCTCTGCTGTTGGGGATATTATACAAAGTAATAATGGAAGAACAAGATTAACACAAAAGACAAACAGAAAATAGATAACTTGGAGGCACAATATCGCTTTCCTTAGACAATATTTGCCCCCCACACTATTGTTGCTAAAGGGTTATTGCAAATTTGATACAACCAAGATGTTGGGGTCTATAGATAGCAATTATGGATAATGACCACAGGATTTCTTGTGTTTCTCTGTAACTTACTATTTTGTGGAGTTAGTTATTTTTTAAGTGAACATAGGCCTCTATTTATACCCATAGGGTTATAACCCTTCAAAAGGTACGCATGGAGAGTTAAAATTTTCATTAAAACCGTTTACAAGACTTGAAACGTTCTCAAGCGTTCAGAACAGTCACTTGAAAATTCTGCAAAAAATTCCGTTCTGCGATTTTCGATCGGTCGAGAATTACTTTTGATCGATTGAGTGCTCTTTTCGATCGGTCGAACAGGAATCGAACAGCGATCGAGCTAGAGAGATTGTCCAGGATTTTTTCTTTACCATTTCGATCGATTGAGCTAAAGTTTCGACCGATCGAAATTCCTGGAACTTGAATTTTCACAAAGAAAATTCCAGAATTCGAATTTTCACAAAGAAAATTCCAGAATTCGAATTTTCACTTTATTCATTTTACAAATGAATACTCTCCAACCTTATATCATTATTACAACCTATCCTTGTATATACTTATATATACAACATCTACGACATGCTAAGACTTCAGCTTCCACACTATCTTGCACCTAAGGACCCTTGGCAGACATTGCTCCCATAACTTCTCCTTTCTCATTTTGAATGATAGCTCCCATACCTGAGCACTTTAAGTCCGAGAAAATGGCAACATAAAAATTAAGTTTGACCTTAGAATTTGGTGGTGGGCACCATCTGCTCTCAGTACTGGTTCTGCTAACAATAGCTAGCTGCTCTTGAGCTTGATGAAATTCTGCTAAATAATCAAAGGCTCGTTTATTCAACTAAGTTGGTTCCTGAAACTTTCCCCCATGGATGATCGTGTTCCGTTGGTTCCAGATTAGCCAGGTTTGGACTAGAAACAGCTCAAAATCTTTCATTGACAGGCAATCCAATAGCTCTTCAAATAGTTGGACCAAATCACATTGGCCACCGACAAATTTTTGCAGACTCACAAAACTACTTGCCCAGACATCCTACGCCACTCCACACTCCCATAAAGCATGAATCCCAGTTTCTAGAGCAATCTTGCATAGTTCATAGGTGTTGTCCACCATAATCTTTCGCCGGACTAAATTATCCCGAGTTGGAAGAATGTTTTGGAACACCCTCCAGCCAAAGACTTTAATTTTATTTGGTACCTTAAGCTTCCATAGCTTTGCCCAAACCTTATTTCCACTTGGCCCTCTGGAACTTTTTGCCCAGCCTGCATCTCTTAGAACTTGTGTTGCCACATGATAGCCTAACTTCATTGAGTACATACCACTGGTCGTATGTAGCCACATCACAGAGTCCATGATTTGCCTCCTACTTAATGGTATACGCAAAATTGCCTTTGCATCATCCCTATGGAACTTTGCCATGATAACCTCTCTATTCCAGCACCTTGATTCGGGGTCCATGAGATCAAAAACTCTCCATTCCCATTCTTCCTCAACAGGGTGGAACATGATCTTTTTTGTAGGATGGTTGGGAATCCAATTATCCCTCATGACACGTATTGACGCCCCATCTCCCACCCTCTAGTAGCTTCCACTTTTTTAAACAGGCTGAGCAGCGATGATGCTCTTCCATACAAATGAGCTATTCGTAGAATCAACGGCTTCCAGGAAATTACAACATGGGAAATATCGAGCTTTTAGGCATTGGTGCACTAAGGACCTTTTGTTTTGTAATAATCTCCACCCTTGTTTAGCTAGCATGGCAAGGTTGAAGGACTTCAAGTCCCAGAACCTCGTGCCTCCAACCTTCTTGGATTGAGTTAGCATACCCCACCTCTTCTAATGGATTTTCCTCTCCCCGCCAACTTGACCCCACCAAAATCTTGCACACATTGCATTGAGATCATCACAAAGCTTTGTCGGCAGCTAGAAAACACACATTGTATATATGGGGGATAGATTGGGCCACGACGTTAATTAGCACATCTTTCCCAACTTTGGATAGCAATAATATTCTTTAGTTTGTCTTTAGCTTATTGATTAAGTCTTTATCTTATCTTATCATTGAATTGAAATATTTGATTAGCCATTAATTCTGGCTTAGATTTGAAATTGAGATTGTTCAACAATATATATATATATATATATATATATAATTATATATATAACAAGGAGAAAATCAAAGTAACAGCCAACAGTAAGGAACTTTTGATACAAACTTAAAAGTATATAGACCAAAGTAAAAAAAAATTTAAATGATAAAGGACTAATTTTAAATATGGGACAAAGGTTGAGTACTAAATATATAATTAAATTGAAATAAAATATTTCTTCATAAAAACTTTTTTTTTTATATAAGATATAATTTTTACTCTAGTTTAATCAAAGTGTATATGTGTGTGAAACTCCTTCCTAGAGATTTGAACTCCGGCACTTGCCTCACACACCCCACAAGCATTTATTCTTGTAGAGTGACCACCGCACCAAAGGTGCGCAATAGTTCTTCATAAAAAATTATAAATTAATGTAAAAATAATATAATTGGTGCCAATTAAATAACACAATAATAAATATATATATTTTTAAAAGTATTTGAATTACACTTTTATACAATAAAAAATTGTAGTTATTCTATCCTAACTAATATTGGATTAAAAGAGGGAAACGATGAAATTGAAAGGACAAGAAGGAAAAGAAAGGAAAGAGGTAGATGTGTTCGCTTGCGCCTTGTTAGTTGTTAGTTGTTACACAGTCGTCCGGGCCCCACAGGAAATTTCCTTCCTAGTTTGACTTTTTACAAACTACAAAGAGAAGAGCTTCAACTTCAATTCAATTCTAAGACCCAATCACTCAAAAGGCACAAACTTTGAAATCTTCAAAGTCACAATTTTTTTTTTGCTTTGCCTCTTCTTCCTTAAACACAACTCCACCAATAATATATATCCCCACCAAACTTCTCCTTCCAACGCAACAACATTTGTAACTTGTTTTTCAAACTTAGATATTTTTTGTTTTTTGTTTTTGGGTTTTGGATAATAAGTAGTATAAACTTGTTCAATTCCTGTGTTTCGAAAAAATGAGTTTTCAAGATCTTGAAGCTGGCAGACCACTAAGACAACAAAGACAACGTCAACAACTACAACTGCTTCAAGACCCATCTCAGGCTTTGGCTTCTGGGATTTTCCAAATCAACACAGCCGTGTCTTCCTTCTCACGCCTTGTCAATTCTCTTGGCACTCCCAAAGACACCCTCGAACTCCGTGACAAACTGTCAGTCTTTTTTTCTTCTTCTTTTCCTTAAACTTGTACGGCTTTATGGTTTTTTTTTTTTTTTAAATTAAAAATTTATGGGTTTTTGTTTTTGTGGAATTTAACAATTGAAAGTTGATTTGATTTTTTTTTTTTTTTTTTTTTTTTTCTGGGATTTGTTAGTTTGGTTATAATGTTATGTATGTGTATTGGGTAGAAGAATCAGTCAACTAATCAAATTCTTGCGTGACTAGTAGGTCCCACATGCTACTACTTGCATTTTATTGAGGATCCTTTTAAGTCCATACATTTTGTGCTATATGTGATTGTAAATTGTGCTGTAATTGCTTGTACCTTTTCTTGCCTCTTTTCATGAACTCTCAAAAATTTGGAGAATTTGGGGCTTTTATTGGGGGAAAAAAAGAGCTTTATAATTTACTGTTCATATTTTATGAATTCAGAGTTTTAAAGAATTTAAGAGCTTTTTAGATAAAACTATATTGCAAAAACTCTACTTACAGTAATGGTTAATGGGCATTAAGTTGCTTATTAGCCAATGCAACACAACATGTAGCTTATTAGTTGATGCACTTACTGTCTGTATGGTTGCGGCTTCCAAGGACACATAATTGAATTTAATCTGTAAATCTAAGATTATGTATTGTATTTTATGTTTAGAATCTTTTATTCTTGAATAAGAAATTTGGGGTTTGAATCCTACCTACACCAAAAACCAATTGGTGTCTTTGCTTGATGATTAAAAAAAAATCATCATAAAGCATATGGCATTGGTTTAAATTCTATCGTATCTAAAAAGAAAAGAAAAAAAAATGCAAATTAAAGAAGCTTGTAAGAAGTACTTGTACATTGTGCTGTAAATGCTTGCACCCTTTTATAGACTTGTAACTTTGAAGGACACCCTATAACAAGCTGTGGGTGTTTTACTTTTTCTTGTAGGCTTTTGTTTAAGAAATGTTTACCATGTTTAACACTATTTTTGGGGAGTTCATAAAGGAATGCAATGTGAGAATAGATGTTAGATAAACAAAAAACTACATAATTTACACTAAATGAATAACATTTGTAGGTTAAAATCCACATTGGATTATTTATTTTTCCCCTATTTATCAAAAAAATTATCTATTCTTCCCCTTTTTGAGAGGAATTGCAACTATTTAAATATTGATGGTTGTGTAAAACAAGTTTAAACTACATAGTAAGGAGTTGTGTAACAAGTTTTGTAGGGTGGTTGCTTGTAATTTGTGTGTTTGATTGTACTTGTCCCTAATGTATTCTTCTTGCATACTTGGGTGACTCTTTTTTGACAGTTTAATAAAATTTTCATTATCAAAAAAAAAGAAAAAAAAAAGAAAAAAAAAAAAGAAGTTTTGTAGGGTTGTCTTTGTATCTTTAAAAAATACCTTAATTTCTGTTTTGATCCTTTTTTGTTTAATTACTCCTCTAATTCCAATTTCAATCTTTTCCTATTATTAGTTTAAGTGGTTGGCTTTTTCTTTATTCTTTTTGGTTATTTTATGGATGGAAGATATGATGCTAATAAAGCATATGAATTTGCATTTTCAACTACTCACCTTTAATGTTTTTGCAATTTTTCACTAGAACAATAAATATTTTTGAAATCTTGTACAAATAACAACAATTATATTTTTTCACATTCTAAATATTTAATTTGGTTAATCTTAAGGTAATGATATACGGAAATGATTGTTGCACGCATCAATCAATCTTGTTCTTGTTTGTCACTGTTATTTAAATTGGATTGACTGTACTGGCAGGCACAAGTCAAGGTTACACATTGGGCAGTTGGTAAAAGATACTTCAGCTAAACTTAAGCAGGCTAGCGAGGCTGATCAGCATTTGGAAGTTAGTGTAAGTTCATACTCAACATAATTTCTAAGTTAACATTTAATCATTGGAGAAATCGCTCTCTCTTGTTGTTGTTCTCTTGGCTCACTTACCCATGCTCCCCCTTCCTTCCTTTCTTACTGTATTTAAAAAATTGATCTTGCATTGTTTCTAGAATTTATTTTACCTTCCCTCCAATATACATTTCTGGTTAGTTAGGACAGGGTAATTAATTATTTATCTAGTTTTTGTTTCTTTTGTTTTGGGGTGGGATGGAGGGGGTTCAGTTTTATATTCTTATGCCTTGACATTTACTCATTAAACTCCAGCCTGCCAAGAAGATTGCTGATGCTAAGCTTGCAAAAGATTTCCAGTCAGTTCTTAAGGAATTTCAGAAGGCACAAAGGCTTGCAGCTGAGAGGGAAACAACATATGCTCCATTTGTTCCCAAAGAAATTCTTCCATCCAGGTAGATTTTTCTTGACAACTTGATTAGTTCAAAATTTTGTATGTCACTTCCTTGGCCTGTCTGGTCTAAAGTTCCAGGATGTGGATATTGGTGCATTTGAGGTAACTGCTTATTCCTGATAGGAAGTGAAACTTGTTGAATATGTTTCAAAAAGAAATCAAAGACATCTTAGAGATTGGAAACTATGACCATGAAAAATGGATTGGTTTGGCACAGCACAAAAATGTTAATGTTCTCTTTTTTTAAGGCCATAAGAGTAAATAGAAATTGTTACTGTCGTCAAAGAGACCGGCAGTTTTATACTTCAATTTATTCTTATAGAAGGCTTGAAGGAGAATTAGGATTCTAAATTCTGTTGAAAATTGGATGAGGTTTTTTAAGATGTGGAGAGTTGAAAAGGGAAGTTTAATATATGTGTCTGTTCCCTCCTCTCTGGGTTGTTGATATTTTGTCACTAGTTTAGTCTGGAAAGTTCACCTTCATAGACTAAAATTTACCCTCTTTAGGGGAAATTCTACACAACTGAATGTCTCCTTAATGTGTATGTATGTTACTCCGTCTCATTTCGTAAATCCTCTATTGCTTTTTGGAATGTCTCAAAATTTGCATCCTCTTTTAAAAAAATAATATTTGCTAGTTTATGGAATTCCTATAATATCTTTATTTTTAAAAAAATAAATAGGATAATAATCCATTTAGAAATGAAAAAGAGTGTAAATTAGGAAGTAGCTTTCACTAAATGTTTTTTAGCCTTAAAAAGGTTGTTCCCATCCTGCACCTAGAAAGTCAATATATATTTTTTTGATAAGTGCACCTAGAAAGTCAATATATATTTTGGGGGCTGAAACTTTGTCATGGTAATTGGTCAACCAATCATTTACCAATTCTGACAATAGTATGATGTTTTTAATTGATCTCACATGTATTTTCTATAATTTGGACTTGCACGTTTCATTTGTAATGTTGGTGATGTTATACATAGCCTCACTGCCAGTTCACCAGTACAGAACAATTCACCTAATATTTGATATATATTGGGTTGCACTGTGCAATGTTAAAACTCCACCGTATCCATAAGGATGTCAATTCATTCCCAGTCCAAATAGAGATGGAAGGACTAAAACGTTCTGGTGTCAGTGATGCTTGACTAAGTATTTGGTCTCACATGCACACTCATACATCTGTGCATGCACGCATAAAGACATACATACATTAGCATTTAACTTCGGTCAGATAAATAACTGGCATGCCTTAACTTTGTCAATCATTATGCAGTTATGATGCCCATGAGCTGGAAATAAGTTCATCCAGGACTTCTGAACAGCAAGTTCTTCTGGAATCCAAAAGGTTAGCATTGCTTCCTACAGTATGTTTCTAATATTGTTCTATATTCATAACTTGGTAATTTTTCTGCCTTAGGATAATTTATTTCATTTTATTGTAATGTCTTGTGAGTAAAATAAATTTCTGTCAGTTATTAACCTTTCTTTGTGTTTTTTAGTCTGGTGTTAATTGAACTTCTAGTGAGGAAAAAATGTGTTCTTCCCAGTATCCTCTTCCCCTTCTCCTGGTGGGGGACAAGCCATACTTACGTAAAGAAAATGGGACATATAAAACAGTTTCTTTGTGTTAAGTGCAGACATTTTCTTTAGGATTATTGTCAAAGGAGAACCAATGGATGGTTTGTAGCTTGGAGATCCTTAAGGATTTTTTTTCATCCTTTTGAAACCATGACCTTCTTTATATTGCTGGTTTTGAGTATACCAGACATTCCCTCAAACCAGATAACTCTAACTAATTATAGGGATAGCCTGACTTAAAAGGGACGAATCCAGCCAGTCAAGTTTTCAATGCTGCCTGTATCATTCTCTTTTTTTTTTTTTTTTTTTTTTTTTTTTTGGTAGGTAATATAACTTTTATTCAAAAATACTGAGCACCATGTTCACGATGGTGAACATTCTGATCAGGAATGAGGCCCTGGGGCTTCCACTTTGTGGATACATTCATTCCACCTGAGCTTAACCTACAAACTGCCTGAGCTTTTCAAATCAGGCCCAAAAGGGCCTTTGAGTCAAGGCCTGGATAGCTAACAAGAAACCTAGACATATCATCCTGTGAAACAGAAGAAGCCCTTGTAATCAATTTTGGCATTTCACCATTGAACGCATGACATAGGAGATAGGACAGACTTATAAGTCTGTCTATGATTGCTCAATTTGGCTAGGGTTGGGAAAAGTTACAATTTCAGGATTTTGAATGGTGGAGGAAAAGCTTTAGGATTTGTAAATTGATTTAAATTGAATGGTATAAGATTAAAAAGTAAGACTGAACTTGAAGAAAATAGGTCTCTGGAAACTTAATGGTTTCAGTTTCAACCAACCTGAAGTTGATAATAAACATCATTTAATTAATACCTTTACTGATACTAATAATAATGCAAACCTTGTGTTGGAAATTGTACTGGCTTTATTCTGGAACTTATGCATGAATGTAATGCTTGTAACTTCTTTCTATAATTAGGTGCTATGAAGCGCCATGCAATGGTTAAACTTAAGTTTTAAGAGTGTACAAATTCTTGAAATTAAAGGTGCAATATTAATATCTCGTTTGAGCAACAGTGTTGGATATGCTCCTCATAATAGAAATGCCTTCAATGTTGTGTGAAAGTACTCTTATATGTTGAGGACCTAACAACAGAAAGAGAAGAGGGGGGTGGGGGGGTGGGGGGGGGGTACTTAGATTTCATAATTATGCAATGTTTTGTCTTATAAATTCTCATCTTTTATTTGAAATGTTATACATTAAGAGTTTTTCAAACCATCCCCCCCCACACCCAAAAAGGAAAAAACCAGACAGCACCTATTTCCAATGACATTTTTGAACAAATACATGACAATATTCAAAGATTTTGTGTAGTATGTTTCTTCCATACTGTATATGTAATATAAGTTTGCTACCTTTGTTTTAATCAAAATATAAGTTTGCTGCCCGAGTGTTTGAAATTTCTCTTTCCATTTTGCAATTAAAATCTATGTTTATATTGCAACCTAAGTTTCTATTACATTATGTGCAGACAAGACGTCATACTGTTTGATAATGAGATTGTATTTAATGAAGCCATTATTGAAGAAAGAGAGCAGGGGATCAAAGAAATTCAGCACCAGATAAGTGAGGTAAATGAGATTTTTAAGGATCTAGCTGTGCTGGTTCATGAGCAAGGAGTTATGATTGGTAAGCCCTGTGTTATTAATAATCATTACCATTTTTTTTTTTAAGTTTTCTTGCATTTTTTGTTAAAATTTTTGCATATTCTATAAGGACAATGTCAATTATGTGTTCCTTTATCTTCTCAGATGACATTAGCTCTAACATTGAAAGCTCTCATACTGCAACTACACAAGCTAGTTCACAACTTCATAAAGCATCCAAAAGCCAAAAATCTAGTTCATCTCTGGTAAACTTTGATTAATGTGGTTCTCTTTTGTTTCAATTTTTCCTTGTCTTTTAATTCTTATGTAGAGAGAAAAAAAATTCTTAGATAGAGAAAATAAGTAGATGCCTAGATCATTAACACCTAGGTTTTTGCTCTGCTGTGATTGGAATTGTTATAATTGAAAATTGATCTTTAACCAAGCAGTTGCTTAAATTCAATTGACAATACTACACGTACTCAATATCTGGAATGGCAATGAGGCTCTAAATGTTAGTTTGGTAGACATGATTCTTGTTGTATTGACGGCTCAACTAGATGATGGTTAGAGGAATTCTCTAGTATCTACAGTTATGTTGCTTTGACCCTTTTTTTCCTTTTCGTTTTCTTCTTTTTTGAATCTTTTTTGGTTGTTGCCTCTGTAAATAACTTGTATTGATACACCATTTCCATTCATGCTGTCTTTGGGCCAACATGGTGGCTTTGAGATGTGGCCTAGAATATGTCCATTTAATGTTATATTTAGACTTGTTTTTTTATTCCACTCTCTACCCATAAGACACTTCTTAATCCCATAGATTGATAATATGGTGGATTGCACCTGGGACCTCGGGCTTGACATCATTTCCCAGACCAATGAGCCCACCACTTAATTACCCTTGTGACTTTGTTATATTTAGATATGATAACACTATTTGGCATTTGGTTTTGTGTAACTTGAACCTCAGGTGGAAGCAACCCATCTAAGCCTTGTATTTTAATAACTGGTTCAACTGATTCTTATTTAACAAATTAACAGTGTTAGGAGCCAAGTTATAATTTGTGCTACATGTTCTTATTTAAATCTCCTTTTTCCATTTCTAGCAATCGTAATATCACTAATGCATAATATTGAATATTGGTTGAGTCACTTAATATATGCTCCAGAATTATTTAAAAATTCATTCTGACAATATCATTAACCATTTTCCGTCTTTTTTATTTTATTTTATATGCAGCTGTGTTTGCTCTTGGTGATCTTTGGAATCATTATGATCATTGTCATCATAGTGGTTGTAGCTTGAGCAACAAATCAATTGCTTTATTTTAAGTTCAATTTTCAGGCATGGTCTACCTGCGATGTCTCTGATGGTGTTCCTTAGGAAGTGGTCCTCCCCCCAACTTGTGCTGCTCTTATCGACTCCAATTACACACAGTTCCCATCCTTTCAGTAAAATTTTGAAGCCCAATAATGTACAGTCCATTTATTTGGAGCTGACATCCTCTTTACTATTTTTTTTTTTTAAGGAAAAAAAAAAAAAAAAAAAAAAGACAACCTCTTTTAGAGCAAAATCATGTATGAAATTTATATATATCTAATAGCTGAAACGTAGTATTTATTGTTGCTATGTTCTTGTTGAGCCACATCAGCGGCCACATCATTGGTCCCACTAACTTTCTTTTTTTCTTTTTCTTTTCCTACCTTTTGCAAATTAACATTTTCCCAATCACATCAAAAAAAAAAAAAAAAAAAAATCATCTCTTAATTAACTTTTCAACTTTCTATTTATTATTCCATCAAGCCCAATTTAATAATAATCCAAACTTCCTTCAACTTTATGACTCTTCCTCTCCCCAATCAAGTAGTTATGAAAACTGTTCAATTGCTGCTCTATTAGAATTCCAAATAAATAAATAAATAAAAAACTATTGATTTTTGTCTATATATATTTGCAATTGCTCTAACTCACTCCTGCAAATTTGGAAAGTCCCTCTAAAGTTAAGGTTTCTTTTTTCTTTTTTTGTTTTTCTTCTCCTCGTTCTCTCCCATATTCTTCAAGTTTTTTGAATTAATTTTGTTAGTGATGTACCATTGGAGATCTCAGGTACCAACAACATTGATTCCCATAAACCAACCAAAAAAATCTTAAAACCATGGTGAAGAATACATTAAAAGAATTGCAATGGGGTCTTACTACAGTTTATGTGGTCGTTAATCATGGATGAATTTTTTTTTTTTTCCACTGATGTTATACCTCTTATGTGAATTTGTGTAATGCATTCTCCATTATGGATAAATGATTCTCTTTGTATATGCGTAACATAAATCGGTTCTAGTGTACGTACATATTATTATGGGATGTTATACCTCTTATGTGAATTTTTTTTTTTTTTTCCACTGATGTTATACCTCTTATGTGAATTAGTTGTGACATGAATGTAAATGCATAACTTAGTACAAGATATGTTACTTTTCTTTTTTTGTATTGTAACAAATTTAGATATTATTATGGGATGCCTTTGTTGTAAGACTTTTTGCCAAAATGGTAGAATTTGATGTAAATGGAAAGAAAATGATATCAAAGGACATGTATAAAACTATATAAGGTAGCAATAGACAACCAAAAAAAAAGACTAGGGTGAAAGATTATCCAAGTTTAGACAAAGCTTCAAAATCCACGAAGACCAATTGGATGTGAGAAATTTCAAAAAGATGTATGCTTGGCTATATGAAGAAATTGAATTTGGATAAAATATGAAGAATACCAATTGAATTGAATTGAGTTTTCTATCATAATTCCTCTCTCTCCTTCTTAGTGTTTTGATTTAATTTTTGTTTGAGCTTATACTTAGTTAAAAAGTTTAATTGTATTCTAGATATTCAAGGGGAGAACATTCTAAAAGGAAAATCAAGTTTTTAAAGAAAATAGCATAATCCAAAATCTAAAACTAAAAACCCAAATTAGGAAAACATAATGCACGAATATGAACCAACAAAAAATGGATAAATATCAATCAAATACACTCAAAAATAATAGAATGATATATTTGTATTTGTAGAGATATTGAGATGAAAAATAATTTTAGAAATTATTTAATTTTTGTAAAGTTCTACGTCTACAACGTTTTCACAACAAGTCATAGTGGTAAGTTGTTATTGGTTCTAATTTAAACCTATCACTAAAATTACTTTTTTGCCAACCAATAATAATCAATAACAACCTACTACGTATGATTTGTTGTGAAAGTGTTGTAAAATTATTGTCGACATAACATTTCTCTTCATTTTTTGGTAAAACAAATTATTTTCAACAAATTTAGGAGAACAAATTATATTTATATCAAAATTACAAAGTAATTATCAATTCCCACGCATTGCTTGGGTTTGCGACTAGTCGTAATAAAACTTGAAACTCTTCCATGATAGTTTGCATATAATTGATTATTTTCACATGTTCCCTGGCCTGTTGTAACCAGAGGTTCATCATGTTTCTTCGGTGTCTCACTCTCAACCTATTATTGTGTGGAGGGAAAATCGCAAACATAACAACTTTTTTTTTTTGTTGAGAAAGTCAAACATAACAACTTGTGTATGTAAATGGTGGAGCTTTCTTGATGGATAAGTTTATCAATATTTGGCCAACAGGCTTCTTCCTTTCACGCTAATATATTGAACCAACCAGGCCTTCACCAAAATAAGGGACATATAAGGAACCCCATTTCCAAATAACAACAAATATAAAAAAATTTAGTTAGTTGTCACGGATCAAAACAATACTGAAAACTAGCATCTTGAGTGTCTAAAACTCGAATTCCAAGATAAAAATCGAGTTTTTAAGTCTCGATTTGTAAGAGAATGGGTTTGATTTGGAAAAAAATCTACATAAAAATCGAGTTTTAAAGACTCGAGTTCCATAAATTATAAAAAAACGTCGCTATAGGGCTTTAAAACGTCACTATAGAGCTTAAAAACGCCATTATAGGACTCCTTAAACCTGGTATGAGGTGATCACTTATAAAAAAAATTTTACAAGAAAACGCCGCTATAGGGCTTTAAGACTCGAGGAAATTCACTATAGAGGAAATTTTTTGCATGGAACTCGAGTCTTAAAGACTCGAGATTTATGTGGCATTTTCAGTTCTAAACACTCGTTCAAAGAACTTGAGTTTTAATATGGATCTCGAGTTTCTAAAACTCGAGATGCTACTTTCCATTATTGTTTCAAACGTTGTCTAACTAACCATATACATCCCTTTTACTTGCCTATTTTGCACATTCCCCCAACATATAAGACATCCAAACCTCAGTGTGATCAATATACATGGTACGGTAAGAGCACTTACAGCAGTGGTGCTAAAAAACTATTTGGAGCTATAGCAGTGGAGCTATAGCCAAAAAATTTGGCTTCTCTGTAGCTCAAAGGTAAAAAAAAAATATTATGTTATTTTGTGTTCACACTGATGGTTAGAATATTTGTGGTGTTTTTTTTTGGTAGTAGGATGTATTATTTTATTGTAGTAGATATATTATTTTATTTTGATGTTTATATTATTTTATTATGTTGAAAGCTAAAATAGATCTACTGCTACAACATGTGAGCAAGTAAAATAGATAAAGTAATTTTTTATAGTACCAAATAACTAAAAATATAATTCCACTGCTTTCTTAGCATTCAGTGATACAAAATGCCTTTTTAGGGTTCACAGTAACACCAAATCCACAAAAACTATACACATCTTGCAAAAATTTTTGCATCTTGCAATAGTGAAAATGTAAGTATTCATATTTACTTTAGCAACATGTAAAAGTTTTTTATTCTCCCCTACTACTGTCGCTAGAAAGATCTCCTACTACTGACGCTAGAAAGAACAAAAACTCATTTCTTTTTTTTTTTTCCTTTTCCTTTTGTTATTGGTGTGCATAAAACATAGTATTATTTTAATTAGATAAATTTCAAAATAAAGAATATGGATGTAAGTGTGTTCTTTAAATAGTTTTGTATAAGTAGCATTTTGGTGATGCAATTTTTTTTTTTTTAATTTTTAATTTTTATAAATAAATTTAATTTCCGGATGTGAATGTGTACATCCCCCTCACAGCTGGAACCTCAAATCTTTGCGTCAAGACTCAGCCGTCAAGGCTAAACTTGTATATCAAGTAATACACTCTAATCTTGACTTGTGTTCTAGCATTGCTTCCAATCAGTTTGGATGAAGTGGAATTTAAATCACATTCACATTGCTTATCATCATCCCTCTTTTTTAACTGGGCAGATCCATGGGTACAATCTGTCATTCATTATTGACTAATTTTTTTAACATATTGTGATTTCAATGTCGAAATTCGAAATCAATCTACAAAATGCATGCTTCTGCGTATGCAAAATGCAACAATATTCTGCAAGCTGTTCATCGTTCAACGAAGTCATGATTTTGCCCGAATTTTGCTTATTAGGACCAGTTCTGCCAACAAGCTTTAAAAAAAAAAACAGAATATCTAGGTTACAATACATATAAACCTATACTGAGCATTCCAGTGCTCAATGAAAATAATTTGCTCGGAATTTATATGAATAAAATACCAAGGCACCTAATGTCAAGCTATTTGAATTCTACCTACAAGTAGAATTAGCATAAGATGTATAATATTTAGTTAAACTCCCTAATATGAAAGTAATGAATGCAAACTCAGCACAAGGCACATGAAGATACCAAAGGTGATGCTCTTAATTTTATTACTCCAGCTGTATGAACAGATTTTCTCCTCTATCACCCCTCTTTTACTTTCTTTCTCTACAGAAGCACAAGGAAAAAATAAAATGCTCAACACCTTCATGAAAATCTACATTTTGCTAAAATTTACAAGAGTTTGGATTTTAAGCCATTTTTTACATAGTTCCTACAGCTTGTAAACCCACACCACTACAATTTCTTTCTTTTATGTCCTCTGCTTACCATCTGTGCTCACAGTGAAGAAATACATAATATCTTGGCCAATATCTAAAGGACCAATGACCAGAAAAAATTCTCGAGATTACAGTACTCTGCTATATGCTTCAATCAACAAGCATTTATATACATTGAAAGCCAGTAAAATCTGTGCAGATTCTATCCATCCTGGTCAACATTTCTTGACACGACAGTGAAAAACCAAGCCACAATGTGTCTGGAATCCTGAATAAAAATTCATCGGGAACACAGATTTCCCAATAAGGCAAACATACATTTTAACAGCTTGAATGAGCAGGAGAAAAGGCTTCGGGCTAGAAATTTGATTAGGTCTTCGAGGGCAGATATTGTCTGTCTTCAGGAAACTAAATTGGAGCTTATAACTAGAGGAATTATTCATAGTCTGTGAGGTGTTCAGCATGTGGACTGAGTTTATTTAGGTTCTGTGGGTGCTTCTGGAGGGGTGCTTGTGATGTGGGACAAAAGGGTGGTGGAGATTTTGGAGGAAGTAGTGGGGCGGGGCACTTCTTGGTTTCTTGTAGGTTTAAAAATGTGGTTGATCAATTTGAATGGGAATTTACTGGAGTGTATGGGCCTAATTCTGACAGGACAAAAGATTATTATGGGATGAGCTATTTGGTATTCCTTGGTGTGTGGGAGGAGACTTTAATGTTGTGCGGTTTCCCTCTGAACGATTGGGCTCTGTTTTTTTTTTCCCAGGCTATGCATCAGTTCTCAGATTTTATCTCCGAACATGGTTTGATTGACCTACCATTAGAAAGGGGGAATTTCACTTGGTCAAACTCTTGTGAGGTTGTTTCAAGATCGAGGTTGGATAGATTTCTCGTGACAGCAAATTGGGAGGCTAAGTTTCTTTTTGTTTGTCAAAAGCGGTTGTCTAGGCTGGTATCAGACCATTTTCCGATTCTTCTAGAGGGAGGTAATTTTCTTAGAGGAAAGAGGCCTTTTCAATTTGAGAATATGTGGCTAACGGATGAAGGTTTTGTGGATAAGATTCGCTCCTGGTGGGAGTCTTATCATTTCCATGGAGCCCCAAGTTTTATTTTAGCAAGTAAATTGAAGGTTGATCTTAAGAAATGGAATGTGGAAGAGTTTGGTAATGTAGAAGAAAAGGGGAAGAAGTTGTAGTGTGATCTTGGGGTATTGGAGACTGTTGAGGAAAGTCGTGTTCTTACGATAGAGGAAAATCTGAATAAGGAAAGAATTAGCCGAGAATTGGAAAAAATGACGTTGGAAGAAACTTGTTGGAGGCAAAAATCAAGAGTGGTTTGCATTAAAGAAGGCAATAAGAACACACATTTTTTTCATCGTATGGCCAACTCTCACAGAAGGTTTAATTCTATTGATAAGCTTATGGTGGATGGGGTGCTGTCTTCTGACCAGGGATCCATTAAGGAGTGTATTACTCATTTTTATAGACAGGTTTACTCTGAAAATGAGGTTCAACGCCTTGTTCTGGATGATGTGGAGTAGGGAAGAATTTCTGAGGAAGATGCTAGTTGGTTGGATAGACCTTTTGAGGATGAGGTGTTTGGGGTGGTTAATGGATTCAATGGCGATAAGCCACCAGGTCCAGATGGTTTCTCCATGGCCTTTTTTCAATCTTGCTGGAGTATTTTGAAATCAGATATTACGGCAGTTCTTCATAATTTCCATGAGCAAGCTATTTTTGAAAGAAGTCTTAACGTCTCTTTCCTTGCTCTCATTCCTAAGAAACCTGATGCCGTGGAAGTGAAGGATTTTCGCCCTATTAGTTTGGTGGAAGGGATGTATAAGATTATTTCTAAGGTTTTGGCTAATCGCTTGCGTAGGGTGGCGCATAGTCTTATTTCAGATTCACAGAATGCCTTTGCTAAAGGTAGACAAATCTTGGATTCTGTATTAATTGCTTCTAAATGTATAGACAGTAGGATGAAGTCAGGGGTGCCTGTGGTTATTTGCAAGTTGGATATTGAGAAAGCCTATGATCATGTGAATTGGAATTTTCTTATGTATCTACTTAGGCGGTGTGGCTTCTCAAAAAAATGGAGAAGGTGGATTATGTGGTGTGTATCAACTGTCAATTTTCTATTCTGATAAATGGTACCCCGGATGATTTACTTAGAAGCACTAGGGGTGTTCGTCAAGGGGACCCATTATCTCCACTCCTTTTGATATTGTCATAGAGGCTTTGAGTCATATGTTGGATGCAGCTGTTATTTTGGGATAGTTTTCGGGCTTCTCAGTAGGTAATTCAGCTGGTGCATTGCTTACAGTGTCCCATCTCTTATTTGCAGATGATACTCATTTTTTGTGATGCTAACTCACACCATTTAGTTGCTTTGCGTGGGATTCTTGCTAGATTTGAAGTAGTGTCAGGGCTAAAAATTAATTTGTTGAAGTCAAAATTGGTACCAATTGGTATCGTGCCTAATATGGAGGAATTAGTGGAGATTTTGGGTTGTAGGCAGTCTTTGCTTCCCTTGAAATACTTGGGCCTTCCGTTGGGTGCTACACATAAAGAGGAGACAATTTGGAACCCTATTTTGGAGAAGATGGAGCGACGTCTAGCTGGATGAAAGAGGTTGTATTTATCTAAGAGGGGCAAAGTAACTCTTATTAAGAGTACTCTGTCCAGCTTACCTACTTATTCCTTTCTCTCTTTCCTGTTTCAGCAAAGGTGGCTAATCGTATGGAGAAATTACAAAGAGACTTTCTTTTCTTTGGAGTGGTATTGATGCTCCTAAGATGCCTTTGGTGGAATGGGCTAAGGTTTGTATGCCGATGCAGAATGGAGGTTTAGAGATTCGAAGGTTGAGACAATTTAATTCTGCTTTGTTAGGTAAATATTTATAGAGATATGGAACAGAGAGAGATGCCCTTTGGAGGAAGGTTATTGAGGCAAAATATGGGGATGGAGGGGGTGGTTGGTGCATCAAACTGGTGATAGGTACTTATGGTGTTAGTGTGTGGAAATCCATTAGAAGTGGTTGGATAGACTTCTCTAAATTCCTTCGGTTTGATGTGGGTAATGGAACTAAAGTAAAGTTTTGGGAGGATGAATAGTGTAGGGATTGTGCTCTTAAGGTTGCATTTCCAGAACTGTATGGTATTAGTCGTACTAAGGAGTCCTTAGTGTCAGAGGTTATGTGGTTCTCTGGCGGGCAGCTGCATTGGGACTTTCAGCTTTGTTGTCCTCCGCAAGATTGGGAGGAAGCATCGGTGGATTTGCTTTGGGATATGCTTTATTCCACGAATGTGCGGGGTGTTGGTGACGACAGACTTTGATGGAAGCCAACATTGAATAGAGATTTTGAGGTTCAAGGTTTCTATCACTCTTTATTTCCTTCTTTTGTCATTGATTTTCCTTGGAAAATGGTGTGGAAATCGAAAGTTCCTCCTAGAGTAGCATTCTTTTCTTGGACTGCGGCATTAGGTAAGATCTTAACTATGGATAATATTTGGAAGAGGCATATTGTAGTGCTAGAGTAGTGCTTTATGTGTAAAAGGTGTGGGGAATCGGTGGATCACCTTCTCTTTCATTGTCCTATAGCTTATGAGTTATGGTCCATGGTTTTTTGTTTGTTTGGTATTCATTGGGTTATGCCATATCATGTTAGGGAGTTGTTGGCTTCTTGGCAGGGCAAGTTTGGTAGGCATCGAAATATAGATTTATGGAGATTTGTGCCGCATTGTTTATTTTGGTGCTTACGGCGGGAGCGGAATGCTAGATGCTTTGAGAATTGTGAATGTACCTCCTTGATGGGAGTTTAGTTTTGCCGTTTTATTCTTGTTTTTCTCTCTCCGATCTTATTGATTGTTGTAATCTAAGCTCTTGATTTGTGCCACTATAGTACACTTCCAATGTACTTGCTTGGTTTTTTTCTAATAAAATTTCTTACGTTACTTATCAAAAAAAAAAAAAAAAACAGCTTCTAAACCTAAATTTTTTACTTGTATCCAAATGGCAAAAATGTTGTACATTTCATAGAAAATGAACAAGACGGAACCATTTGTTCATGTTACAGGCATTCAACCAGTACCTGTATTTTTGACAGGAAAATGGTTACACATATTTTATGGTTTTATGCTATAAACATCAACTGTAATATGTCCACAAAATGTCTTCAGGTAACCATGTACGCAGAATTATGAAATACATATGTAACAGTAAAATATTTATTAAAGTTGAATCCTAACTGGTAAAAAGTTTCTTATACGTAATATCATAATCGGTCATCTCTCTTTGAAGAAAGCTTGTCTGCCAACAGTGCAGGACATCAACCTGGGCACGAGTCACAGAAACATACAAAAATTGGAAACCGGATGGTAATATGGTTGTCTAATTAAATTACTAACAAAATATTTTTGTGACTCAAGACTAAATGAGATTTCTTAAACAAGTCATATGTACAAGATGAAACAATGCACTTCAGAAGTATTTGAAGTACAATCATTATTCATTCTTAAAAATGTTTAGTACAGATTGAGGGAATATGGTATACTTGATGTGTTAATGACTTCTGTGTGTGTTATAGAGTAACTAGAGAAATGCCATAACATCATTTGACCAAAGCTCATTGCTTTTTCTATAAAATAAACCTTCTCACCAAGACAGGAAACCAAGCTGATGAAGGAAAGAAAAGGAACAAGCAAATGGCCGATCAAAGGCAGCAAAAATGGGATCAGTGAGAAATACTGTATGCATTGTCTAATTTATGTATAGCTGGGAAAAGGAGTTGGTGACAATCAACATGGTTACTATGATTACTGGTGGATTAAAAGTTTACCTCTAGATGGAAAGAAACATGGATATACAATTGGTAAGGTCATCCCATTCTGCTCTCCGATGCAAGAAGCCCCATTTGTTCAGTAAGATGATCCATATGTTGAATCCTGTCCCAACCATTTTTCTTTTCAATCTGTAACTCATGATCCATGGCAACACTACCATCTAGCGAACTTGAATTAATTTCATCTGTGTCCCCAGTAAGTGGGCTCGCTGCAAGGAATTGTTCCCAGAAAATATCATTAATGCCCGGAAGTTTAGGGATCTCATCAAGAAAGGCCTCCACATCACTTTCTGGAGAGAAAGCATCAGTTTCTATGGGTGTTGTCCCATCCAAAGCCACAGATATTGGATCCAAATGACTTTCATTCCCAGTCACAGACCCCACAAGATTCATATCACCGATTTCTGCAGTGCTTTCTGGCAAGATTCCTCGCATTTCAGTGATATCGGGCAAAATAGTCTCTTCTTGAGAATTATGCACATTCAGTTTTGAGAATTGAGCAGTTTTAGCATGATCAGGCACCACATAAGAGGAAGATTGAATATCAGGAATGGAAGTAGATGGACAACTGACAGGAAATCCCGCCTTCGCTGGCACATATGACTGCCCAGACATAGGTGGAACTTCAGAAAGGGTCACTCCCGAAACTCGACTTGAGGAGCATCCACTGTCAAATGTATGAGTAGGAGCATCATCGATCAGGAATGCATCAGAGTTGTTCGTCAACGGTTCCACCCTAGGTGTTGCATTTATCTTCAAGATCTGCTGCAGCAATGCTTTAGCTGCCTCATTTATGGAAGGCTGATACTTGACAAGCCGTCCATCAGGAGCATTAGTGTGATGCTCACCAACTGCACTTTCTTCTTCCTGCCCAGATAGTCTCCTTTTTTTGCTCACTGCAGCAGTGTTCCTATTGTTTTCATTCTGCTGCTGTACAATCTGGGCTAAGAAGCCAGGACTCTTCAAAGCCTTTGCAAGGAAAGCCATCATATGTTGTTGCTGCTGCTCCATTACCTGTACACGTTGCCCCACATTATGCAACTGGTTATCAGTTGTTTGCTGTTGCTGCCTCAACCTAACAAGTTCCTGCATCAGAACATTCTTGTCCCTTTTAAGTCTTTCAACCTCTTCCTCAAGCCCAAATTTCCCCACCTCAACACATGCCCCAACCGAGGAGCTCTGCACTTTAGGTTGTTCTTGATGACCAGGTACATGAACTGGTTTACGCCTACTAATACTCTTCAAAAGGTGTGTTTGACCTCTCAAAAACCTCTCATTTGCAAATTCATAGCGATCTGGATCAACCTTCTTAAAACCCTGTGTAAGCAAATGAAAAAATATATATATTTATACAAATAAAAACAGAAGTTAAAAACCAAAATTGTTCAAACTATTCAACAAAAATGTTGATTAAGACAACAATACGCCTCAAACATTGGAAAATCACATGAAACAAAGTCATTGTCCTCAATTACATTTGCCATCAAAATGTTTTCCCCCGAGTATTTTTGCCCAAAAGAAATGGAGCCTTAGATAATTGGCAGCCTATGACAACAAACACAGCACACTCAATGGGTAGATATGACACCATTTAAGTATCCCATAATTTCTGAATTACTGTTCTTAAATGGGGGTGAGAAATTGTATAAGTATGTTCAATGGTTTCTGATAAGGCATGAAAATTTTCAGATTTAGCATGCTATTTAAAAGTGATTTCACAAAGATTGAGAGAGAGAGAGAAGGGGGGGGGGGGAGGAAAAAAGAAATAAAAGATTGACAAGACGTAATTTGACATTGAGCCCGAGGTTCTGCAACACCAAAGTCATATTGCATATACTGTATTCTTACTTATGAAAATTGTATTATGTGATTAAAAAAAAACTGAACAATGTTCAATGTACGAAGAGAATAGGGCAGTAGCTCTTCTTTTAGGGTGAGTTTGGCATCAACTTTTAGCATTAGCTTTTAACTTTTATGTACAACTTTTTAAAACCTCACTTTTTCCCCTTTTTTTTTCACTTTTCTCCACTTTTTCTCACTTTTGTCAAGGTACAAGTATACTTTAGCACACAAATTTCTAATATTGACAGAAGATGACAATGAAAGATTCAATAGCATGCATTTCCATGTCCGACCTACTTTCTACACTCCAGAGCACAAGCATAAGAATAAAAAGAAGCATTCTTCAACATCTCATAAAACAAACAAATATGCCCTAAACGATGTAAATCACCGATCAAAGATTAACTTGAAATTATATATCAGAATAACTAAAAATATATAGACTAAACCTAGTTCCACTTAAAAATAAAGCTAAATATGCAGGCTATCTTTCCTTCTCAAAAGAAATGAGCTACTCTAGTACACTTTTCATCCAATAAACTTTATTGATCAAACATACAGCTGTAGAAGCAGTTGCCTCAGTTCATATGATGCCAATCCTCTGGTGACTTTCTCATTAACTTTCACTAACCCTTCCCACTCCCCACCCCCTCCACTAAAAGACAGGAAAAAAAAATTATTTGTAATTGTGGACCAACATAGAAAGACACCTTCCTCTCTCTCCATGTAATTGCAAACCCTCTCTTGATGGAAAGACACCTAGTCTGAACAACAAAGAGTACATCTAAAATTTTGAATCACATACACTGACACACATAATTTGCATACTCTATGATATCTAAAAAATTGATGTCCTTGCAACTTCCCAAAGAACTAAATCATCCTTTATTGTGATGGATACCTCCAACTTACCAATTATGCAATGCATCATAGCAACAAAATGACAAACAAAACAACAACAAAAAGAAGTCAAAGTAAATATAACTATATTATTTAAGAATAGTAGATATATACACATTCAACACCTGATGTATTCACTATGGAAAAATATAATATATATTTGGTGAAAATTTGAGTTCTCTTTGCTAACTTACAATGAAAGACTCAGTAATAGACAACACTTGAGTTTTTGCCAAGTTAACCCAAAATTGCCCAAGTCGAGTATACCCACACAGAGTATAAGCTGGCCTGCAAGTTTGAGATCATAAATTAATTAACTAACATGCTGCATGCATTTGCTGAAAACATAGTGATATTGGGTAAGTGCAACAAATGGATGTAAAAATTCTAACCCAAAGCTGTGGTTGAATGATTCAAAAGAAAAATATTCTAAAATAAGCAAAACAAAATAGGAATTTTTTTTTTTTTTGTAAAAAAATTAATTATGAACAAAATTATAGTTATAGATTAGTCAAGGGGATGTTGCCCATAAAATGAATGGAGCACAACATCATGTTTGGCCACGGCATGCCTATTAGAAGAAGATGACAATACAGAGATTACTTCAAGGAAAATGGCGCTGTATATGGTGAAAATAAAGAAAAAGAATTAGCAAATATTAGGAGGGAAGTGTAGGGTGCAAAAAGAGTAAAAAGAATTAAAAATCCACCATGAAAAGTTAGATATAAGACCAGTTATGGATAAGAAAGGCAAAGGTTGGAGACAGTGATGGTAGCAATAGTAATAGTGGTTGTAGGCAGGCTGCAAATATTTTGGTAAGTCACATGTACCCAATGGATCTTTAACTCGCAATCTCATACTCCATCCATTACTATCATGAGAAGAGGAAATCATTTGAGTTTGAACTATCGTGTGGGCAGAAATTAATTAGAAGCGTTTTTTTTGTTTCTTTTTGATAGGCAGATAGAGGGGGAGGAGGAGAAGATGAAGTTCGAACCACAAACATGGGACACCACAAAGGATGCCATTATAACTAGGCTATCGCTTGAACCCCAATTAGAAGGAAATTTTATCATATTGACACATTTAAATATAGAATTAAATAAGAAATTGGAACCTTTAATTCCATCCTATCCCACGAGGATTGGAAAATATTCCCTACCATTCAACCCATAAATATATAAACACAGTTTATTACTCCAAAAAGCACTTCACACCCCACCTTCCAACCCAAATTCCTTCATCAAAGTGCACCCCCAAGGTCTTACTATTTTTTTTGGATAAGTTTTGCCCGAAAGGGGTGGGGGGAAGAGGGGAGGGGGGGGGGGGGATGGGAATTCCATGTGGTCCAACTGTGCTAAGGTTTTACAGTTGCCACATGAGAAATAAGAACAATCAGAACAGGTACCTAACTTTCTACTACAGTTCCTTAAATGTCTAATATTTAAATCCAATGGGACTTGTAACCTCATACATTTCCAAAGGCCTAATTACTCTTGCAATCAATTTTCCTAAAATTCACTCCTCAAATAGAGACTCTACTCAATAGAAAACATATTAACCCATTAATATCATCCTCAGCCATAAAGGCTTGTCAACCAAAAAAGGTCTTTCATTGCGACCTTCACCTCAAATCTAATTTATAGCATCTTAAAGAGACTAACCTGTAAACTTCTTCCAATTCACCACTTCTTATTTCACTTTCCATAAACTTAACCCTATGTTTAGATGGAGGGAGAGGAGAGGACTCCTCTCCTCCATCTCCCCCTGTCCCAAACTTATCCTATCTGTTTTAATCCAATTCTCATAGTCCCTGAGTTTAGTCCATTACTAGTCAAATTTTTCTTCTAAGAAATCCCACCACACGTTGCCAATTCCATGGCATACATGAATATTAAAATTTCCTTATTTCAAATCCTATCTTTTCGTGTATTTCCACTAATCCATCTTAGCATTCTCATTTAAGCTACACTCATTTGATGAAAATGTTGTTTCTTAACATCCCAACGTTCGGTAACATAAACCATAGCTGGCCGTATAACAATCTTATAAAATCTTCCCTTTAACTTAATTACTATTCACACTCCTAATGCACTTCTCCACTTCATCCACCATACTCTTATTCTACAATCACACAACACATGGCACATTTGATAAAGAAACAGATAATTTCCGCCAAGCTACAGACATTGCTTCAATAACATTTCAAAAAGTACCCATTTTATGTAATATGACAAACTCTCAAACTAATCCCTTAAATATTGGTGCCACACTGGTTTATGATTCACCAATTTTCAGGGGGGGAAAACGTTTGTGGAGTTCATATTTTCCATCGCCCAAATTCTGAACTGCCAAACTGATAGCTTAGTCCTTGACAATCCAACCATCTCAGATCTTTTAATGTAACCTGGCTTAAACTTGCTAGATCTTAACGAATTTGTTAAATTATTCATCCAAGTTTTTTTTTTTATATATAAAAAGATTACTCATCCAAATTCTTTTGTGAACAAAAGAAACAAACTTAAAACAGAACTTCAAAACTGAAATGTGTTGTATGTTTCCAGACTTCCAGCTAATATTTATATTCAGAATCATATAAACCTAATCATCCATAGGTTAATGACCATGAATCCAAAACACAATGATGAAAATCATTGTGTTTACATTGATCATACTTGAAACTATTTTTAAACAAAAGGCAACCAATAAAAATAAAAGTATTTTTATTATAAAAAAAATTTAACACTGTGATATCTGATATCAAAGGCCAGAAGCCCACATCTTTGAATTTTGTGATTCTTCTACCATAATAAACTCATGATATACTAAAATTGGTTGTATTACATCTGGGTCTTTGATAAATTCTTTATTCACAAAAGAAAATGAATCTACATCTAACTCTTCCCTAACCCACCCCACCATCACAACACAATCAAGTCATTTACATCCCAACAAACCACAATTCACATGCAAACATAGATCATTGTCAAAATACAACTACGTGTATTACACACCTATAAACCACAACTCACACACCCAAATTCTGCAATCCATGACATGACAGTGAAAACAAAGAGGCATTCACAAATTTTTGGGGTCAGCTATGATCCCCAACAAATTAGTTAGAGTCAACCACATGTACTCTTTTCCTCCATTCTATTCTATCTGAAATCATATACTCAGTTACTCCTCACAATTACAAAATTCAATAATAAAAAAATAAAAATAAAAAAACCATGCAAAAGCACAAACATTTACATAATAGTGAGACAAAAAAAGATACCCACAAACCAAAACAACCGAACCAAACATCCCAACAGCCACAGCATAAAAAAACACACACATATTTAAGAGAGACCCCACATAAAAATATTAAATTGCCAGCATATAAACCAAAAACCCACCAAGAAACCACGATCGCAAACCAAAAAAAAGCCATAGAAACACAGATAGATTAGTTTAGAGATTTGGGGAAAAGAGAGAGAGAGAGAGAGAGAGAGAAACCCACATAAGTATTCAACTGGCGGATGAAGCTGGAGAAGTTTTTGTGCTTAAAGTGTTTGGGCAAAAGGTTAGCGGCGAACTCGTGGGCATTCCAAACTACAAAGCTGTTGTTGGCATTGCTCCAGGACACCACCGAGTCGGTCTCAGGGTCATCCACCATCGCATAAAGCTTCTTCAGGAACGGTGGCAAAGTGTTCGAAGAGCTCGCCATCGATCCCTCATCATTTGCAGGACCTTCCATTGTTAGAGAGAGAGAGAGAGAGAGAAAGGGGTTTTGTGGGGTTTGAGGGAATTGAGGAGGAAGAAGAATGGAAGGGAAGGAAAGTAGAAATACTGGCACGTATATTATTAAATTAAAAAGTGACCAACCGATATTTTTTTTTTTGAGAAGGACCAACCGATATTTTTATTATTTTATTATTATTATTATTAAATATTTATATTTATATATTTATTTTTGTTTTGGGGAAAGCCGAGGGGTTTTTGGCGGTTGCGCCAGGGAGCAAGCACTACTTGAATAATACAGTTCTTTCTATTTTTAGTTTTTTTTTTTTTGGAGTTTTGCTTTTTGTTTTTGTTTTTTTAACTTTTTAAACAAGCAAACTTTGCTTGCGAGCCTTATCATTTATACATGAATTTGTCACTATTAATTACTAATTATTGGGTAATTATTTTTTTTTGTGATATTAGATTTTTTTTTTTTTTTTTTGTTTCAAGTTTTATTAGTTGATTTCTAGGTATAATTTGCCTTATTTTTCTCTTTTTTTTTATTTTTTTTATTTAAGCAATTTTACCCTACTCTAGGAATACTCATTTTGAATAAACAAAGAGATACAAAGATAAGGAAAGAGATAGTTAAAGCGCTCTTTATTATTCTTGAATCTGAAGCAGTTCCTTCCCAACCTAGTAATACATACGTGAATTTCAAATCAAATAAGCATGCCGCCAACACATTTTGTGTTTGGTAACCCTTCCTACCCCGATATCTTGGTGCATCCTCATTCGACACTTTGACACGAACATGTGTTCCATCAAGTGCCCCAATACAATCCTGAAATTAACAATATCTCTCAAAGACATTTATCTTAAAATATATTTATACTAGACTACTATCAAATATAAAATATAAACATGATATATTTACCTTAAAATATGGGTTGAACCTACTACTCTGTAGTATTTCAAGTGGAACTTGGGTTCCATCAAGTTGTCGAAGAAACTGATCCTCTAACATAATTATTGATCATAACACATTATGAAAATGGCAACTAATGGTCTCACTGGAACAACAAAAAAAGAAGGAAATTGTACGGTTCTTCACATTATGTGATAGAATGTGAAGAAACTTGGCAACTTGCTCTTCAACCGTGGCACGTTGTGTGGCTTGAAGATCACCGTCTCTTCGCAAAATGTCACACAAACCATGAAAAGCTTGTGGACCCATGCGTATTACATCATAGCTTTTTTCACTAGTCCTAAGTTGAGACATTATTTCATCATGAACGTGTTGTCTTTCTATGATTGATTGTGTAGGAATGTGGGGAACACGACTTTTTAGTCGTTACCTTCAATGGATAATGTAGCACAAATAATGGCATGCAGCATGAACTAAGGCTAGTTTCCGCATAGAGTCCGAAAAAATTATGGTCTCAAGTACCTCATCATTCAAATCTATCTAAGTAAATCAAGACTCTCCTAATAAAAATAGGAAAAAAAAATCATCTTTATATAAATATATATATATATATATATATAAATCAAACAAACAACCCCATATCCTTCCCCCATCGCCGCTTGCTGCAAAGAGCTCCATCAAGTTGAAGATCTGACCAGCCAACTAGGGACAATCGGCGCAAATCTAGCCTTCAGGCCCTCTACGTCTCCACTACTGTATTTATCTCTCTTTGAACCCCTCTCTCTGTTTGTATATTCAAACATGTTCACTTTGAGTTTAAGACTCAGCTGCTCTTTGTTTTAGTTAAGTGATGGAAAACTATAGTAACTCATAAAATAGTAATATAAAATAGGATTGTTAATTATATTATTATTTTATTGATTGATATTTTTCATTGATGAATATAGATTGATATGTTGATACGTGTAGTTCAATCAAACAAAATAAGATCATTGTGTAGAGTACTGTAGAGGACTAGTAGCTATATTGTTAACTTGTGAGTGATCATTAGATTGCTTTATATTCAATGTAATTTTTATGTCTACATTGCAATTTCAATGTAAACTTACATGATAGACATACAAAAAGTAATATATATTGTACATATTTGTAAAGAAATGGTAAATATTGTATATGTTTTGCAAATATATATAATATTTGCCACTTTTTTTGTATACAATATAAATTTATATTATAACAGCACAATGTAAAAGAAGAATTTCCCTATATTTTAATTTATAATAGTGTTTCTATAATAATAGTATTTGCTTGAGCAATTAAATTAAGCCATTCACTCATTCTTATAGACTTGTTTATTAATTTTGTAAAATAAAGTTTTTTTTTTTTTGTCATGATTTTTTTAAGTTAAAAACTTTTATTATCTTTGGCTTGGCCTCCTATAAAGTATTTTTGGTTTCGCCACTAACTATATGGATGCTTATTTGAAGTTTTTTTTTACTTATACTTTGCCCCCCTAACTTGAAATCTTGGGTCCGTCCCTGAACTATAGGAAGAAATTATCACACGTGACACAGTGGATATTACTTTGGAACACATTCAAAAACACTTTCGAATCAAAGAAATTAGTCGAACTCGTAAAGTGCAAAAACGAAGTCTTGACATTGTTACAATTAATGGCTAAGGTGATGCATGAATAAATCAATCATGTGCACGTTGCAGTACTTGTTGAATATTGGTTTTTAGAAAAAGGTAAGGTATGAGTATGACAAATTTACTTGTGCAATATACTACTTTCATTGCTTTTGAATGCCATATTTTAGATTTTTTTTCTTTATCTTTTTATTATATTTTATTTGTTTCTTTTAATTTAAGTGAATTTATGAAAGTATAATCTCAATAAATTATATAAAAAAATTATGAAATTAATGGTGGACTTTTTTTTTCCACACAATACAATGGTTTATTTCAAAAAATACACGTATAGCGTTCAACTCACAAATAATAGCATGTAAGAAAAGTCATGACATACAATTCCAAACTCTTGTAAAAATTTCCATTTAAGCCAACGGAGCAAAGGAAAAAATATATATAAGAATAATTCAAAGAAACTTTTTTTATTTATTTATTTTTTGGATCATCCAAGCATCACTTGTTAGTTCTTTATTTGTGGGGGGGAAAAATATTAATTCTTTCTTTGACAAGAAAAAATTAAAATGAAAAATGGTCAACGAGAGAGCTTTTGTGCAATTTTTCTTGAGTTTGCTTTTTTTTATTTGTTGAATAAAAGAAGGGTCTACGATGTGGACTAATCGACCTTAAGCACGTGACAATAAAGACAATACCACGTGTACCATCAAGACTTGCATAAAATTTAATTCAACACATTTGTTACAAGACAAAGGTTTTGATTAGATTGCATATTACAACCTTGATAGCTGGCCAGCATTTTCACTTTTCCACTACTCACCTAAGCCATTACGCTTTTGGTAAAATAATTATTGAGTATTAAAAATTATGGTTTTTTCTGGTCGATATTATTTTTTTCTCTAACCCAAGTGTCTAGACTTATCTTACCCTTAAGTTGAGTATCATTTATTAAAGATTTAAATTACATATTTTTTTTATATAATTTGGGTTATAATTCTAAATCAAACCTTAAATTTAAAATTTGGTAATTGAACAAAAAGGTTTAAATAATTTTTAATTAATCTAATTAACTAAAAATAACAAAAATCCACATAAGTTAAAACAAAAGCCTATATAAATACCCAAAAAAAGTTTGATGTGAATGGTAAAACCTATACAGTATACACTATATGAGAATTTTAAAATTGGAAGAGAAAAAAAATCTAAAACAATGCTTGTTCTAACAAATTAAGCTATACATATAAACTTAAATTTAGTATAGAATTCTTTCTCAAATAATATATATATATATTTATATAATGTGTTCTGCATGTGAATCATGTGATAATAATGATTTCCATCCACAAAGTAGACTCGAAAGTGTGATGAAATGATTAATTATGTCATTATGTTTGATTTTGACCTAAACATCTTGGGTCTTTTTGAATTTTCATTTATTTTTATAAAAAAATTCTTTAAAAATATTTGGAATTGGGCTCCGGTTCCGGGCTTGGATCACCAATGTTTTATTTTACACCACGGCCCAGCCCCTTACTGTTTCACTTCTTCCCCTGAGTCTGACTCAGTTCTCAATTCTCTCTCATCTCTCTCTCTCACAGTGTCACAGGTACTGCCTCTCAACCTTGCTCAGCTAGTTTTTCTCATCAAACTTTTCACATTGCTTATTTTTAATCATGGGTTTGCTTCTTTTTTTGTTTTTTCGTACAGTGTTTATGTGAAATAATATGTTTATATTTGCAAATTTGTATTGAGCAAATATAGCTTCTTATTATCATCAATATAAGTTATCTCCGGTGACCCATTAAAAATTGAGGAAAGTTTCCACCTTGAGCGGTCACAAAAAACCTCACTGTAGTGAAGACAGACAGTGTGGACTTTTAGGAAGAAAAATTCTTAAATGTAGCAAGTTCCTCATTTGACACTAGTATCTCCTTAGTTTGTAAATTTGGGAACATTTTTCAATATTTCTTTTAGAATTGTATGTGTATCTTCCCAGATGCCAAATGGATATGTGTGTGTCTTTTTTGGGATTTTTCTCATTGCAACCACTGTAGATGGGTATTTGTTTTAGAAGTGCTAGTTTTGCGGTTTCAACTTTTGCCTTCTGTTACTGCTATCATTGAAGCATTACATCAAACACCTTGTATGCACTTCCCCACTTAATCTTGCTAGATATGTCTCCTTGCTTGCCAAAAATTACCAACAATTAATACCTTTGTTGTATCCTTAGTAATGTCACAACACCAACCCTTTTGTCCTTTGAGTCTTTCAATGCCTTCTTTTTCTCTTCTTCGCTAAACGGCACTCAACAAAATCATTCTCTCCACCTCTAAGAAACATCTCTCAGATCTTTGGATTATGCTAATACTCTCTTTTTTTAAGTCTCATCCATTCATGGCTCTTATTTCTTCTTCTGGGCATTGCACTTCCACTGAAATTCTGGTTTTTGAGTCTCTTGTGGCAGCCTTTTCCCTGCTTTGCTCAGGGAGGTTGCAGAATGGGAAATTTCATGGGAGGATCTACGGATTGGTGTATTGTTTCATATGGTGTTTCAAAGACCAAGAAAAGATGGTTGTACATAGTACCGGCCTTGTTGGTGGGATTAGCTTCATTGCGCTTTTGTTATTGGTCATGGTGCTATTCTTGAGAACATGCGATGAGGGCATTGCAACTAAAAGGACTGCTCGTGTGGGGTTTGCTCCAAAAGGAGACATCTCTTGACTACTCAAGAATCTTGTTTATATGACAGGTCTTGGAGAAACATTTACCTATGAGCAGATGCTCCACTTCACTGGAAATTTTAGTGAAGCAAATTGGCCACTCTAGAGATCTTTTCCCGGGGTTTTTGGAAGGTGGGATTCTCATAGTCATCAAACAAGTATATTTTCTTTCCTTCTTGTCATGGAACTTGAAGGTGTTTCCAACAATGGAGCTACTGCAATGGCACTATGGCAGTGACCTCTTTTGACTGTTTGAGCCATGGTGCTTGCTTACTTTGGAGCCATGGTGCCCTCTTTTCGGCAGAAAGTTTTGTGTTGTTTCCAGCTTTGTTTTCCGGTTTCCATCGGTTTGTTGGTGTTTGCTAGCTATGCTTCATTAGATCTATTGCTTGCCAGTCCATCTTTGGTGTTTTATGGTTTCTAGCCGCCATTCTCTAGCTCATCCTAGCTGTGGTCATTGTTTTTTTCTGGCGTCTTTCCTTTTTGTCTGTGATCAGTGCTGCTTCTCGCCAGCTATCCCATCATCACCTTTGTGTTGCACTTGATCATGGTATCTTTGAGCTCATATTGAGCCCTTCACTCCTGCTGGGCAGGATTCCTTCTTCATCACGGGTTCATCACTGGTTCATATGCAAGATGGGAGTTCACATGTGTAAACTCCATCTTGAGGGGGCCTATCAAAAATTTTACTTTAGATTAGCAAATGTATTTTGCAGATTTTATTTTTTTCTACACATTTTCCACATATGCTAAAAGTAGGTAGTTTGTTAACTAGTTGGTTAGTCTTGTTTAGTTAGTTTAAGAGCAACTTCGATATTAATCAGAAGCTTGGGGGATCTAATTTTCTAAGTTTTTCTAAAAAAACAAATCTTAAGGGGATCTGGGAATATTTCAAATCCCCCCGTAATGTTATTGAGTAAGCTAGATGTTGTGTTGTATTTGGAGGGAAAGGAACGCTAGATGCTTTGAGGGATGTGAGAGGTCCTTGCTAGAGATTAAGTCTTTTTTCTTGCATACTCTCCTTGTTTGGAGTGTGGTTTTTTGTCGCATTTTTATTGTTTTTCCCTTCCTGCTTTATTAGATCATTGTAATTTTGGTTCTTGATTTTTGCCCCCATAGTACATCCCCAATGTACTCCGGTTGGCTACTTTTTTCTTAACTAATAATATTTTTTCATTACCTATCAAATTTTTTTTTTATAAAGTTGGTTTTCAACACACATTTTTCTTTTTAAAGCAAGATATGAGCATTGTACCTACTGCTATCCCATTGAACCCTTTTACCACCTGGGCAAAAGCTCACAGGCATTTTTCAGCAGGACTCATTGAGCCTATATTTGTGAACATTGTACATATTTGCTTGCTGTTATACAGAATCTGTATACTTAGAAGTTTGAACTGATGATGCTGGTCTATTAGGTTCTGCTTTGAGACATTGTAAGCGATGGGATGTGATGTGTTGTTGCTATTTAAAACGTGCATGATCTGTGAAAAACAATTCTTGGCATTTGGACTTAAACCATGTCTTTATGTTACTATTTGATGTCTCACCTTCTTTTTTTGGTGGGTTTTGAGAGTCAAAAAGCTTCTCTCAATTAAGCATTGGGGGATTTTAAAGGGTACTCAACGTGGGTTGTTGAATAGTGTAGCTAAGTTGAGAGCTTTATGTGTTTGATTTATTAGGCAATTCTGAATGCTTCTTATATTAGTTTCTTTTAAATTTTTGGCTATGTATTACGGGCATGGGTTCATTTTAAGATGATGCTATCATTGGTATAAAAAATCAGTTAAATATCATAAGTATGTGTTGTGATTTATGATATAATTGCTTTTCCTTGTATGAACTGCTAGGTATTCTATTTCAGTGACTTGCTTAAATCTGAATGGTTATGATTTGTTAAGCCACAAGAGACTGATTTGTTAAGTTATACTTCGTTTTTGTTGACTAGACAGCAAACATGGCAGAAATAAGCCTGGGGATACTAATAGATATTGTGGATGAGGATTGGATGAGAGACACCTTGCCTAATGATGGTACTGTTTTTCCCTCCCCCTCCCAATATGGATGTGCACATATCAAGAAAAAAATATTTCTTCCCTATTTCTTTGTAGGCCAGTTGTTTGATTTGTCTTTTCAATTGATATTGCAGATCTTCCATTACCACCAGTTTTGGTTGTTAGAAATGATGACACTGAGGAATCAAGTATGTATATTGATTAGATTACTCCCTCTAGTTAAGTGATACTAAGTGCCGGTTTGGATCCAACTTATCATGTCCACGTTTTGCTTCTTCCGCGTTTTCCCTTTCTTCTTTTTTTTTTTTTTTTTTTGGCACGCGTTTTCCCCAACAAGCGGCTACTGTTTATGCACTGTTCATGAACAGTAGCCGCAACTTTTGATCAAGTCTTCTGTGAACAGTGCATCCGTGCACTGTTCACAAACCCACAAATTTCACTTTTCAATAACTTTTTCATAAAAAATGAGTCCCACAACACTATTCACACATTTAAAAATTATTTTGCTACAGTGTTTTCAGTTTTCAGTTTTCAGTTTCAGCAAAATAAGTTCTATCCAAACGGACCCTAAATGGAGTAGTGGGTTTTTCGAATGACCATTTTATGTGTTTGAGTTCTCTATACATCTAATTATGTTTCTAGTATCCATTGTTTTAAAAGTTAAGGTTCTGAGATATGCCTATAAATTACGTGGAGTCTTGCTCTGTTTTGGGGCTGTGAGAATGGCAAAACTTTGTGTTTTGATATAAATACTTCTGTCTGCTCTGATGTTGCTAATTTTTAGCATATTGCATTCATCAAATGATCTTTTTTTTTCCTAACTTATTTGGTTTAGTAATTTTCTTTCTAATACCTTTGATTGGATCTGCTACATTGATCAGATCAGGAGACTCAACAGGTTGGTGGAGATACTTGGCATGATCTTGCATTAGGCACTCAATACAGCTCTCATGCCTCAGGAGGAGCATAAGCAATACTTTTGAAGTGGTTGGATCCTTTTTATTGAGGGATTTGAAGTTCATGGCTCTCTTTCCTTGTGTGAGAACCCTTAGAATTTTTCATGTAAAAGACTCTAGTTTTATTTTGATAATCATATGAGAAGACTTTGGTTATTAGTCCTTTGATGGAAGAGCTATGGTGAAGTGTCAATTTATACGATGTTCTCTTTTGCACTGGCACATCACCATGTATATATATGTACTTCACTTCCCTGTCATGTGGAGTTCATCCCTAAGTTCTCTTCGTCTGCAGTAATATGAATTGCTCTGCTTGTTATACAACTTAATTTGGTTCAATTTGCTTATTTACCTTAAAAAAAATTTCATTATTTTAAAAACATGTCCTTTTGGTTTGGTTTTTGCCTCCATCTCTCCCTAAGAAGTTGCCTGATATTGTACATTCTGAAAAATCATGCCAGGATTCTTTTGGATTTAGTGCATTCTAAGATAGCTGAGTATAATTTAGCAAGAAAGAAACCTGGGTGGTACAGGCCTGTAGCTGCTTTTCTTTTACAGAATGGACTCATAATATTGCTTAAATCCTAAATGAAGGATCCAAAATATATTTCCATCCAAAACCATTTTATTCAATTGAATTTTATCTACGGTCAGCCACCTGTGATTTTGACCAACTTTGAAGAAGTTATCAATCATTTTAAATTGAATAATGCTAGAGATACAAACTTTTTTACAAAATATTTTACAAATTACTGATGTAGAAAGTGATTATTGGTAAATGAAAAAAAAAATATTAATGGTGAGTCTAGATGAAAACCAATAAGAAGTTAGTCACATCAATAATTTGTAAAAATGTTATAAAATAGTTTGTGACTTTAACATTACTCTTTTAAATTTTTTTAACCGGTGGAATCTAAATGGTTATTTAAGGGTGGGGAGAAAAACATGAGAAATTATTATTTACACTAGAAGGACTGCTGGTGTGACCCTCCCAAGTAATGAGATGATGTTATTTATGCAAATGTATGAGTGAGCTTCCTAATCAGTACAAGGATTAAAAAATAAAAAATTACCAGATGATATTACATTTGTATAAATAACAACATTTTATTAGTTGAAATGTTAAGAAGGACCACGTTAGCAGTTCTCTTGATGGACCTAATAATATCTCGAAAAATAGGTCTAAGATTTGGACGTGTCTCTTGCAATCAATTTTCACGATTATGGGAAAGAGGAAAAAGGAATTTGATTAATTGGATCATTGAATTTGACTATTATTTTGTTTTCACTCTTTACACTTAAAACAATCGCACATAAATTACAATCACTAAGGGCTCGTTTGATACGTCTGTTTAAACAACAGTTTTTAGTTTTTTTTTAAATACGTGTGGATGAAAAAGTGTGTAGAAATACGTGTAATGTTATTTAAAAACTGAAAACATGTGTTTGAACTCGCGTATCAAACGGGCCTAATTTGTTTTAAGCTGGTCAAAATGCTAGTCCATAAAAAAAAAAAATTTAAAAAAAAAAAGTCAAAAAGTTGGATCGATTTTTGATTTGATTTTCCACTGATTTTAGATTTGATTTTCTTTTGAATTTGAGTTGATTTTATGATTGGATTGTCATGTGGATTATCACAAACGGAGGGCTCCTGATGGCTCCACCTCATCGAACAATCACAGACGCTTACATCTGCATCTTTGAAAATGTCTCATCTTATTATGGACGATATCTTCACCAATAATTAAATTGTCCAAAAAAAAAATGTTCGAATCTTTTTTCTTTTTTTTTTCTTTTGAGAATTTTTTTTTTCAAATCTTAAGTAACTTCTAGGGGTACATTTTCGGTGATTTTTTTTGTTATTGACTCCTCTTTCATGGAAAATTCTTAGGTAGTCCCAGAGTATAGTGAAATGGTGCTCCCTCCTCTCACATTCATGGTGGACCCCACCATGAATTTAATGAGCGGACCCCACCATGAATGTGAGAGGAGGAAGCACTATTCTCCGTGCTCCGGGAGTACCTAAGAATTACTCCTCTTTCATAGCTTGGTACTTGCTTGCTACTCCCTGGCTCTACAGCATAATATAATTTGATAAAAATTTATATTTTAAACAATTAATAATTAAATTAAATTAAATGGCTTAATGAAAACCATAGGCATCTCTCATATAAGGATGTCAATGTAGTATTTCTATCAAAAAAAAAAACTATAGGCAACCACGGCACACTCTTGGTGCGATAGTCACTCCACAAGTATAAGTGCTTGTGGGGTGTGGGGAGAAAGGGCCAGAGTTCAAGTCTCCAAGAGGGAGTTTCACACACATATACACTTAGATTAGATTAGAGTAAAATTTATATCTTGTAAAAAAAAAAAAAAACTGTAGGCATGCTACAAGGAATGGGGGAAAATGGGTATTTGCCTTTAATTTTAAAACTATGCAGTAAAATACCCATATTTTGAAACTATTTAGCAAAATGCTTTTGTTTTTTAAACTCGATTTTAACAAAATCAAGTTTTGTGTAAAACTCAATATCCTCAAAATTGAGTTCTGTGTGTATATTTTTAAGTGTAACTCGACATTAGCAATATCGAGTTCCACTTAAATTTTCAAAAAAATCAAAGTGATTGAACTTACTTAGAACTCGATTTTCTAAAAATCAAGTTTCATAACATGGACACGGTGCTTAATAGTTTCAAAACAGGAACATTGTGCTAGATATTTTAAAAAATAAGGGCAAAATCCCATTTTCCCCTAAGGAATGTGTAACCAAACCATTTGTATTGGTAATTGCTCAAATTCCTTAATGAATTCTTGCAGCCTGGTGAGACTTTGTGGCCCTAGGAATGTGGATTTGGAGTTGATAATAGTTGAGAAACCATGTGCATAGTTGGTCTACATTTTGGGTTAGCATGCAATTGCCTACATTATGATGACTATCAGTTGACTCTCAACCTCAAGAATGGGATGTAGAAGGCGTATGTCTAACAAATCTTTCAACGATAAATTCTCCCCCACAATTGAAGCATTATAGATTGGAGATCATTTCATTACAATTCTTCATTTGATCACTTCAATAGCCAAAACTCCAAAGCTATAACATCGCATTTCACAGTTATTTTCATTGTATAAGCAAGCTCTGCAAACAAACAAAATATTATGTTAATTTGTTCATATGTTTAATGTTCTACATGGATTAAAAAGTTGTTGTATTACACGGTGCAACATATCCATATCTGCCAGCAAGTGAAGTCCAATTGGATGATCGGGATTAAGAAGCTTAGCTATGCCAAAGTCTAAAACATGATCCTCATGTTGAGAGTCTAGCAATATATTTTTGCTTGCTATGTCCCTATGAACAACTAGTGGTGAACAATCACGGTTGTTGATACCATATTTTGTTCGGCTCTAAATTTTGATAGAGGTTTTAGCCATAAATAAAAGGATTTCATGGTTTTAATTATTAAACCCTTTTTTGTTGTTGATTTTGTCAAATTTTTACAAGGTTAATTGAATTTAATTGAGCTCTTCTTGACATCTAACCATGTGATTAGATCAATTTTGGTGCTGTTTTTAAGATCATGAAATTCTCTTTAATATTTCTATATATGGAAGATAATCGGATTTGAAAGTTTGAATTGAAGGAGATATCACTTAATTAATGAAATTACCCATTTTGTATTTTAATTGTGGAAAAATTACGTGTGTGCTATACCACTTGGGTCTCTTTTATTGAGCATGCCATTAAGGTTTGAGCATAAAATTGACTAAGGAATTGAATTAATTTTCATAAATTACGTGTCCTATTTTTATTCGAGTTCAATTACTTTTTCATATTTGGTTCTTTTACTTTTATCAAGTCATAGTTGGATTTATTTAGAGATCAAGTTAATTTGTTTTAATTAAGGACAAAATTTGGCAACAAACTTGGTTGTAGTCTACGGTTACAACTCTACTCAATATTTTTTTTATTAGATATTAATTTTGTCAAATCCACCACTGAATTACATTTTCTTCTTATGTTCTCTATGCTTGCAAAATTTCCAAAAGATCATAAATTAATAGCTATATCATAAATTAAATGTTTAAATTTCAAGTTTTTGTAGTCTAAAATTGTGCATAAAATATAAGTTTACGGGTTGAATAGTAAATAACACCTGCATGAAATTTGACAAATGTGTTTGTGAATAGAAAGAAGTAAAGAACATGCAATTTAATAGTTAAAATTTCAAAATATGTAGTTATGTTAATTTTTTTTTTTTGTAAGGCTTATAGTTTTAAGTTACAACAAAGTTTGTAAATCAAAGGCATATCATGGCGAATTATACGCCCTAACCTTGTGTTGTTGTGATGGTTTTGGCTAAATCACAATATGTAGTGCAGTGATAAAAATGGACCAAAACCGCAATGAATCACTCCGAGCACCCTAATTGTGCTCCTTTGCACCCAAAAAAAAAAAAATCGAGTTTTTAAAGTCGAGTTCCATTAATAAAAAAAGAAAAAGAAAAAAAAGAGTGTCTATTATCCCTTTCTTTGATTAATATCCATCCGTTGGCGCCATTTCGTTCCATCACGACTAGAAGAAGAGCAGTAGTGCAGAAGTAGAAGTAGAAGTAGAAGCAGAAAGCGAGTATTGGAGTCCAACAATGCTCCTCGCCGTACCTGATTGCTTCACTTCGTTCCGTCACAACAAGCCAACCACTACCACTACCACCTTTCTCTTCCAGCGAGGGCGGCGAGCCTCCAACTCAGTGAGCCCAACTCGGACGCGTCGCCTCGAACTCTGCAAAGCGACTTTGATCACCAACTCCGACTCCTTCGAGGTCGGTCGATTCCTCGGCAGTTATGGCTTCATGAACATCACTAGGTCTCTCTCTTTCGCCTCTTAAACCTTTTCAATTTTTGCCTTACTTTCTCTGTTTGGTTCCCGAGAAAATTAAAAAAAAAAAAAAATACAAATTTTCTCAGAGACCTGAATTAGTCTCATTTAAAACAAAAAATCGTTTTTATCACCATCATCATTATTATGATCATTCTCAGTATTGATATTATTTGTTGTTGTTGTTATTTCTGAGTTTGATATAAAAATTTTGAATCTTTAAAGCTATGTTTACCGAGTTTGTTAGCGGAGACATTGCAAGAAATGGAAAAATGTTATGCTTTCTGTGTTATGTAATATACTTTCCTCCGTTTAGAGCTTTTGGTATTCTCAATGGTTGTTACATTGGAGGGTAGCTGATCTCTTGTTCGGGGTGGAGAAATTGGTTAGGAAAGCACTCTGAAGAGATTTGGAACTTTGTCCCGTTATGTTTTGACGTGACTATTAGTATTATCGAAGGAGTGAAATAGTCAGACCAAAGGCTCAGTTGGAATCATTGCTTATTCGAACTCTGTTTGATTGGTATTGTGTGCGGGGTCATACAAATAGCACCTCCCCAGATAATCACTTTACTTTTGTGCATAATTCTTTTGAAATTATTTTAGGAGACGCTGTGTTCATCATCATGAGCAAGAAGTAGTCTAATCTATTAATAAAATGCCATTTCTTATAAAAGAAAAGAGTACATTTTAATTACTCTTTCTTTTCTCTTTGTTAGGTTACTTTTAGAGTTATAGTTGTGAAGTCAATGTTGATATCAATGTAATGGTAAAAGGGTATTTTTCTTGCCCCCGCAGCTATTCGGGGTTCCAATCAGGGGCAGATATTGAATATTCACCCGCAGATTTGGGGCGATTAAGAGTTCAAGATGTGGGAGAAGGAAATGTAAAGATCAGGTAAATTTTAAAGAAGGATGTTATAAATGATCATACACATTTTGATTATGTAAATAGATAATGCAAATATGTTATTCTTCTTGATACTGATATTGTCCATGGCAGTTATTTTGTAGTCTTTATGAAGGGAGAGTCTCTCAGGGTCCACTTAGAGGAACTTCAGTTCTTTTTAAGGTGATGTTGTTATGGTTTTTTCTGTGTGTGTGTGTGTGCGTGACATTTATTTCATACATACTCTCAAGTCTCAGCCATTTCAACATGTCTTTATAATTAAGAAGGATTAGTATGTTAAAATAAAGAGAATGTTGATGCACAAAAGATGTAGCCTTTAACAAACCACGGTTTGTATTTATACATAAAAGTCTTTGGCTAATCATGACTTAACAACTAAAAGAAAATCCCTCAAATTCTTCAAGATAAAAAAACACAATGCTAGTTGACAAATAACCTCCATAACATGTTACGTTCTTCAATTATTAGACAGTTCTTCTGTATAGCCCAAGTTAGAGTTAAAGGCATGCAAATGATTGAAAAATGAGTCATAAATAGCTTAAAATAAATAACATCAAGTTAAGGTTGTTTTTCCCCTTTTTGTTTTGTTTTGTTTTGTTCAGATAGAAAGTTGCCTGCATTTTTGGGCTCAAATATAGTCTAGCCTTCTAATTATATATTATTGCAAATGGTCTCTTTGTTGTTTAATCAAGTATTACTTACCCCCATTCAATCAATGTATTTTCCCTTTTTATTAACATCATCGCATTTAAACACTCAGAAAACAATCTGTTTTAAGTATACTTTTTTTCCTTTTTATTTTATTTTTAATTTTTAAGGAAAAAGAAAACAAGTCTTTATTTACAACTTAATCTGGTAGGCTATACTTCGATACCTCAATTTAATTCAGTTCTCTAGACTCAATATACTCTATTGAAAATAGCAATTTTACATATGAAGGTTTATCCTGGTCAACGAGCTGGTGGTATTGAGGCTGATATGATGGCTGCAAATGAGTTGAATGCTCACACTTTCCTTCAAGTAGGAAGATGCTTTTCACTTACTCTATAAATAATTGTATAAGCTTTCCCTTAATTGCACGTTGTCAGAAGCACTGAATGGTTCTATTGGCTTTTTTTTTTTTTTGGGGGGGGGGGGGGAATCATTTTTTGCAGAGCAGTTCAAAAGGTATCTGTCAGAATCTCCTGATACTTGTTGGTGGGTTTGAGACAAAAACTGGGGAACAGGTTTGTTATGTGATATCTATTATCTTCACATGTAAAGTGTTTGGGTGTTTTTTTTTTGGGTAGATACATTTACAGTATAATTATCCTGCACAGTGGCTTGCTTTCCGTAATAATGGGAAATATAGTGCCGCAGACTATGCAAAAGTTATGAGTGAAAGAGTATCAAAAAATCGTGCACTAGGAGAACAGATGTCTTGGAATCAATTTGAACAAGAGCTAACAATTAAACGCAGAAGATATTTTGTCCTTAAGCTTCTTCAGGGTGCCATAAGAGGTCTAGCTTTCATGCATGACCAAGATAGATTACACCAGAGTCTTGGACCATCTTCTATTGTTCTTAAGTATGTATTATGGAAATATTCAATTTGGTTCTTCTGTATGATACTATTTGGATTGTGTTAATCCATTTATATGCTACTCAAAGTTTGGCTTATTAATGACAGTACAATTGTAGAAAGAGATGCTGCTTACTTAGTTCCACGACTTCGGGACCTAGCCTTTTCTGTTGACATTGGGTATGTAAATGGTATAGTTTCTTTTTCTTTTATTTTTAACAAATGTAATTTATGCTTCAACATTATGTTCATAAAAAAAGGACTCTGCTTTATTAATTCGGTAAGAAGAATTATACGAGTTCTGTAGGTGTATCCTACACAACAGGGATATGAATCCCATAAATATGATCCACCCTCCCCCCCACCCAAAAAAAAAACCGCAATTTGGTCATTTACATTTCAGAAAGAAAGTCATGTTTCCTGGTTTTGGGAATCCCAGTTATGGTATAAAGTAACCAAGATGTTCTGTTTCTTATGATATGTTCAGATGAAACTAAAATATCTTTTGGATGAAACTCATGAAAATTATTTGGAGCTCTCTAAACTCCCCACATTTTTTGTATACAAAAAATTAAAAGTAGAACCATACTTCTGCTTCTGTAGGATTTGTTCTTTTACATTTTTGTGATAACATAATCAATATTTTAGGTACTTGGCCTTGTTGAGGGTCAGGGAATGGCAATTTCTATTCTGAAATAATTCAATTATTATCACAATACATTTCTTGCAGAAACATCACAACTACCTCAGGAAGTAATATCTTTCTTTCCTTATTTGTTTATTTAATTTGCAAATTATTGCTTAAAATAAAATTTTGGGTACAGTATAACTTAAAATAGTTTTAATATCCAACACATTTCCTTCCCAGATATTCATCTCTAGATGAGGGTCGTGGAACACTCTCGGAGGGACTTTGGAGACGAGCATCTGCTGCTGGTGCCTTCACACCAATGGAGAAAAGAGCCTTTGGAATAGCAGATGATATGTAATTTATTGAAGCATGGTTTCATCTTAGTAATTTGGTTCAGCCACATATTCCATTTTACGATTTTCTTTCTTGTTCCCCTGCAGATATGAAGCAGGTCTTCTTTTTGCATACTTAGCTTTTGTTCCATTTTGTGAAGCAGGCATAGTGGATAGCCTTTCGTTGCAAGTAAGCTACTATTCTTTCAGTTTTTTTTTGTTTTTTTGTTTTTGTTTTTTGTTTTTTGTTTTTTGTTTTTTGTTTTTTGTTTTTTTGTTTTTTTATTTATATTTGGGGTTCATATTGTTCTTTCTAGAAATGTTTTTATGTTTATGAATGTGATGTTTGCAAGTCTTCTAGATCCTAATTGTTTATTTGTGAACTTGCAGAGGCTTCTAGAGAGCACTTTCAAGCTTGATGTTGAAGCTACAAGAGAGTAAGATGTCTTCTATATCCTAGAATTCAAGTACTAGTTATGATGTAAATGAACTATGGCCTTGACTTTCAGAAATGGAGAATAAACTCCTCCCCTCCCCCCTTTTTTGGGGCAACACTTGAAAATCAGAATCTAGTTGTTAACAGAATTTCCTTTGGCTCTCTTAGACTTTTGGCTTTGTGTTTTAATGTCTTTGCTTCAAAGTCTAGGTCCCCCCTCCCCCCATCCTCTCTCTCTTTCTCTCTTTCTCTTCAGAGCAACACTTGAAAGTCACAATCTATTTGTTTAGAGAACTTCCTTTGGCTCTCTTAGAGTTCTGGAGTTTTGCTTTATTGTCTTTGTTTCAAAGTCTAGGGAGCTCTGAAATTATTATCCCTTTCCTTGAATCAATACTGCAAATCACCTACAGAACTACAGATGTTCATGAATTATTCAAAAATAACTTTCTAGTAGCATTGCCTTGAGTTGGAATGCATGTTAGAATAGTTTTTCTTCAGAAGCATGAGAATGAAGTTCAATGCCTAACCATAGTGGCAGTTAGAAACGAACGCATCACATCTAAAATAAGATATTCATCTTCTGGCGACGGACATGAATGGAGGGAGAATAATTCTCTACAGAATTAGAGTTTCGAAAGTGTTGGGAGAAACGATAGGAAAGCCTTAGTGAAAAAAATATATGATGAAACTAAAGCAAATTGTAAATAATCTTTTGAAGGTTATATGAATGCATTATTGTTCAAATATGGATGTAACATGTATACAAGTTAGTTATCCTTTTGGCTCTTCCTTTGTCTACCTCTGTGTATAGCGTGGCATCCCTTTTTGCCTTTTTTTTAATGAAATTTTTACTTATTGTTATTGGGAATTGTCTTTTAGGGTCAACTGCATTACCTTAATTGTGGGTAATCACATTGATACTGTAGAGACATAGGGGGTAGTAATGACACCCCTTTCCACTTGTTCATGAACTAGATGGCAATCCAATTCTATATGCTTGGTACACTTATGAAACGTAGGATTAGATGCAATATGAATTGTGGCCTGATTGTTGCAATACATAGTCATAGGTAACTTAACCTCAAACTTTAATTCTTCAAGAAGCTGCGTAATCTACATCAGCTTACATGATGTATTTGCCATGGCTCTGTACTCAGCTTTTGCACTAGATTGGGATACAACACTCTGTTTCTCACTTTTACTACATACGCTAAATGTTAATTTAGGTCTTCTTCTACCTTTTTTTCCCTTTGACTTGAATCATCTCACTCTTCCTCTTTAGTACATTGATCGCTCTCTTAAACACATGTCCAAGTCATCTCAAGCGACTATCCCCCATTTTTTCATCAATAGGGGTACCCATTTTCTTAAGCAAAAATGACCATGTTAAATTTTTACTGTAAACATCCAATGTCATTTGTCTCATTAATATGAATATTTTGTGGTTATATGATTATTGGATTGACCCAAACTTGTCTTGGTAGATCTTTTAAGCGTTGTTCTAGTTCTTTGTGTATTTTTTTCATTTAGGCAGGGGAGAATTTGGAAATTTTGCTTATACCATTAACTACTCAGCTTTGTGGTATTTCTTACCTGTATGATTACAATCTTTCTTGCAGGTATGTTTTGTTTTTTCTCTTTAGCTTCTTAGTTATTGTTTTATTTTTCTTTTTTCTTCTTTTGGCAGGTATTGTTTAGCAGATGATCGATTACTAGATGCTGTCAAATTCCTGGATCTTGGTGATGGTGCCGGTTGGGAGTTACTCCAGGTTTAATTGCCTTTTCTGACTATGATGAGTATATCTTGGTGCACCCATTATATTTTTTGTCCACATTCTGGATACTTGTACAAATGAAACACATACGCAACAAAAAAAAAAAATAGTTAATATATGAACATCTGTAATAGATGATATATTGTTCCAAAAAAAGTTACATCAGTCACTGTGGAGGAAGACCAAACCCATAAAAGAAAAAAGAATAATAGGAACTTTTTAGATTGCTATAGATTTACTAGAATATTTTTGAAGGATATAATTCCCAGTCCAGAGCAGTTTGAATGGGTAAAGCAAACTATATATGATGACACTTTCAATCAAAAGGATGATTCCATTTGCTTATAAAATTGTGGTGTGGTGGGTACCTCTCATATAGGATATTCAGTTCCACCTGTACATTTAATTTCTTCAGTCTAAACTCCACTACTCAAATGTTTCATTGAATGGTGAACCATATTTCTAATGTGTACAAAATAAGGTTTTTTTTTATACAAGGTAAGACACAGAAAAAAAGGAACAGTGTAATAGTAATTATCTTCTCTTAGATGATTTGTTTCCCTAGTTTCATTTTTCCAATGTTTAGAAGCTCCACATTTATTTTATTTTCTTTTTCTTTTTAATCTTTCAGTGGACTCAGAATTTCTATGATTTGTTGCCAGGTCATTTTTACTGAAATGATGCTGAAGGTTCCCTTGTAGAATTCAAAGTTATTTCCATTGTGTTCTAAAAGATTCTTATTCTTGGCATAGGCAATGCTGAATCCCGACTTCAAAAAACGGCCAATTGCAGAGGCTGTGCTCAATCATCGGTTCATGACCAGCGCCATTCCCTGAGTTCCAAATGTCATCTCAACTCGGCTTGTTTATAACTCCGGTTGATCCAAAATATCAAGGGGACTTGGAGAAGTTATTTTATCTTAAGAATGTACAGAAGTTAACACAACAGAAGGGGAGGAAGCAAGATGCAGGAGTTGGCTGGATCAGAATCTAAACTTCACCATGATACATGTAATAATTGTACAAATAGTGAGAGTCTCCATTTCCCAAACATCAAATTCTACTCTTGATTATTTATCATTTCTCTATTAAAGATGATTGTTGCGAAAATAAACCCATTTAGGCAAGATTAAAGAAAAGAAAAGAAAAGAAAAATAGACACGAAAATTTTCGCAATATGCCTACGTCCCCTGACAGTGACAAAGAAAGTTTCACTATAAAATAAGGAGATTACAATAGTAACACACAAGCACTCTCGACCCAAACCAATTTAATTCTTCTTTTCCCTTAATGAACTGCCGCAACACTAACTTAATATATATACATACATTAAGTCGGCTAGGGTATTAACATTGCACAAGGGTTACTATAGACGGCTATATTAATGTCCTCCTACAACAAGTACTCTATGTTAGACCAAATTATAGCCACCAACTCAATAATGATGATGATATTGTGTTGGTTATTTGATAAAATTCGCCGTACTGTGTCTAGCTTTCAATAATTGCATAGCTTTAATTACAAATTAAGCTTGATAAATGATTTTGAAAATGAATGCCCTAAGGATAATGGTAAGAAGTTTTTTTTTTCAAGAAATAAAAAATCAAATTGTATACATATATCCAAAAAAGAAAAACTACACAATCACTATAAATTAATGAATTATTAAAAAGTACATTTTCTTCTTTAAAAAATGTGAGCTCATGAATGAGTGGAAGTATATAATTTCTTAACCTATACCTTAAAGCACTCCTTAACAGTAGCCTTTTAAGAATGATCATTTCTTCTAGTAATGAGTAATTAATCAAGCTCCATCCTCATTTGCAAGCAAAAATAACAAAGTTTGATATTGTACGTACTTTTTTTTTTGGATGGTTGATAAGTATGATATTGTACTTAATTGATAGAGTATTAACTATTAAACACTAGGTGTATAAAAAAAAAAACTATTAAACACTAGGGCCCCAAACAAGGTCGATGATGAGCATATGATGAACTTGCTTTCTTCTAGTCTACAAACTTGTCCAATAAATGGGGACCAAGCTAGCTCAATTTCCGAAGGGAAAAAAGGAATGGCATAATGGATGATCACAAAAGTAAAACTTTTCTTTCTTTTAAAGAAGTGGTTGACTGATTTTTATTCTTATCATCCACTTGTCTATCATCACTTTTTTGCTATGAAAAATAATGGAAGAAAGTGAGAAATAAATGAGATTTTTTTAAGAATAAATTCCAATGCGCACACAAAAAAGAAATTCGGTTTATATCTACTATCACAATAAGAAAAAAGAGTACTTCTATTTATCTACATTCACAAAAAAAAAAAAAAAAAACTTTGATTATTCAAAATGCTATTATTTATTAGAAACATTATATATATATATATATATATATATATACACACACACATAAAAGAGAATAGCCTTATCTCAAAAAAAAAAAAAAAAGGATAAAAAGAAGAAGAAGAGAACCGCCTTAATGTCGGCATCTTTTTAGTAAATATTCAGTTTTTGCAAAAACAAATTATTAAAAAGCTTCTGTCCGAAATTATTTTGTTATGTGCCTATTTTGGAACTCGATAGAGTTTAGTATACTCGTATTCCAAGCCCAGTTGATTGAAAATACCACATTAGACAATGTACACGAAAATCTATTTGCTCGAGTTCCATATGAGCTATGTAACAAAATAACTTCGGGTAGAAACTAAAGAATTTTTAATAATATTTTTTTTGCAAAAACTGAATATTTGAAGAAAAAAAAAAAAGCTCCTTAATGTCATAAAATGTATTTATATTTTTTTGGTTGCATAGAAGTAATTTTTCCAATTTATAAATCGAATCTAAATAAGAAAAAGAGAAAGAGGGAAAATATGAGGGACATTTTGGTCATGAGGAAGATTTGTACTTTTTTTCTTTTTGATGAGGATTTATACTTTATTCAGCAAAAAAGAAAAAAAAAAAAGATTTATACTTTACTACATAGTGTTCCAAACAAAATTCTTTAGAAAATTAAAAGATTACTAACTGTAAAAGTCGTGTATTCCTGGGAAAAGCGAAGTATAAATAAGGATTCTTTGTTTCACACAAACTCAAAAGCCCCCAACAGTTATTAAGAAAGGTAACCTTATATTAACAGAAAAATTATACGCATAACAAACCAAACCAAACCCAACCCATCATTTTCCTTTATTCTTTCTCTTTGTTCTTCTTGTTTCTTTGAACGATCTCTCTCTTTCTTTGTATCTATTTCTCTCTGGGCTTCCTGTTTGTGTTTTTCTGAGCCAGCTTCCAATGAGGTAAGTGGGTCTGATTCAATTTTTATAACTGAGATCTCATCTGGGTTTTTGTTTTTTTCATTGAATTATTGGTATTTCATGAATTAATTTTGGTTGAAATTTAATGGGTATGGAGTAATTTTGATTAAATTTTATTGGGTTTCTTGAACTTTGGATTTGGTAGTAGTATGTGTAATTTTAATGGTCAATGGGTTCTACAAAATTGTGCTGTTAAATCTGAGTTCTTTTGGTGTGTGATTTGATCTCACTCTGATATTTAATGCTTTGTTTGTCTGAGAAGAGTGAGCCTTACAATTGATGTGTCATAATCACAACAACAACAACAACAACAAAAAAAGTAATTCAAACGTTTCGTTATTATGTTGCTGTTCTAGTTAAGTTGAGTTTAAGGAAAGTGAGTCTTTATTGGAAAATAATACTGTTTTTTTAATGTCTTGTACTCGATGGGTGTGAATCTTAAGTATGTTATGGAACATTCATGCTTGACTGTTGTTTGACTTTTAGCCGTAGGCTTGATCAAATTTTTATTTTTTGCTGAATTATTTTGATTGAAATTTGAAAGTTATGATGGCTTGATTTTAGTTGCTTCGGGTTGTGAAAACCTGCATTTGTTCCTTTATTTAAAAGCTGTCTTGTAGCCAAGAGCCTTGTAAGTTGTAGCTTAACTGGTTGGTGCCTCCTGGTGTTTCCAATGGTGACATCTGGGTTCAATCCCTCCTCTCCCAACTATCAAATTATCAAAAAAAAAGAAAAAAGAAAAAAGAAAAAAGAAGCTGTCGTGTAGGTTTAGCTTTTTTTTTTTCCTCTCTTTTTTCCTTTTAGTGGTTAGGGTTTTGGTGTGAGGTCAGGGGCGACAATATAATGTTAGTTTGGCTTAAGGAATGTATTACTGCATGGAACCATTAAGGTTAGGCTATGGCTCAACCCACACAAGGGAGTGTATTTAGACCCCTTATTTTCTAGGTCTCATAGGCATAAGTTCCTTAGTGGGTCGATGAGTTACATTGGTATTATTGTTCTTTTTCCTCTCTTTCTTGCATTATTGGGAGAAATTTGATTTTTTTGTTTCTTCTTACATCTTTTTAACTCAAATAAAATATTTCCTTAATGACGAAACCCTTCTTTTAAAAGGTTCTCAACCCTAGATTTACAATTCCTCCTAAATCATAACCCACCACAAACACATGTAGGCAAATTCCGTAATTTTTCTTACATCAAATTTGTTATAGAGCCAAAATCCTACCACAAGTTCTTTGCTAAAATTTTCTCCATTAACCACTTGACGAAATTTCTCATTCAAAACTGTGGTCACCTTGGAACTAAATTCAAGGTTTCAAGCTTTTTCTCAATATTTTGTAGAAACCAAGAAAAATTTGTATCATTTGAATAAAATTGTGTTTTCAATTGAAGTAAAGCTAGAAAATTTGTCTACTATGTGAGAAACTTTGGATGAGCTAGCAGTTGCTATTTTGAAAAAACATCCTACTAGAATGATAGTTGATCAAGAGCTTAGATAATTTAATCTAGAGCCAAATTTATCCTTACCCTTGTTGGCAAACATTGCACTCCTATTACCTCTTCAAAATTTGATGGATATAGTCCTGCCAATTTGCCACCACTGCAACCTTAATTGTATGTTGGTGCAATGCGTCAAAGTGTTATATTAAAGAGAGAAATCCAGCCTTACAATTCACCACACATTCAATTTCAAGAAGAGTAAAAAAAAATCCATTACAAGTACAATTAAGACTGTCCAACCCGCATAGGACCTGGAAAACTCACCTAACCCAGAGGTGCCTAAGTCAAAGACTGCTCAATCTGCCATTCTTTGCTCTTTGCCTCTCACTTCGGCTCAAGCGTCACTTGAGATTTGATGGAGATCACGTTTTGATGGCCCAATCTTTGCCAGATGTAGCAAGATCTCCACCAAATTTGGTCAAGGCCACCAAATCATAAATGTTGATGAGACAATTGGGGTTTCAATTGATCCGACCATTAGAGGTGGTTGAAAATCCACACAGTCGTGGTCAGTAGCAGGTTGGGCTCTTAGACCTGTCACGATTGGGTTGGTTGTCGCGTTGACACCAAACCCTAGTCCGACTAACATGAGGACACACCTAAGGACAATAGAAATCACAAAGGAGTAAGTTGAGCATAAGGTTGGTCATGGACAATTCAAGACCAAGGAAGATATTGATGTTATTGCTATAGATCAATTCAAGAAGGGTTGTAAGCTGAAAATCCCTTTAGTTATTGATTTTGTCATTCCAGATGAATTTTATAATATGGTGGGAAAATAAAATTTGTTATCATTAATGATTTTGAAGGTGATTGAAGAGTTGGCGAAAGTTTCACTTTCAAAGTCTTATGCTTTAACACTTTAAAACTCGAGGCCGATTTTTTTTCCAATTGGAGAGATTGATGCAGCCATCAAAGATTAATTTTTTACTACTTCACAAATTCTTCTATTTTTAATTAAAACCAATTCAGTTTATGATTGGTTTCATTGACAATTCAACTGGTTGAGAAAATCTACCCCAAAACATGATATTTTCTTATGTGTTTTAGGCAACTAAACTTAGCACTGGTAGAAATTTTTGTTTCCTTCTATTTTCTAAGCACCAAAAATGCTTTTATTTCTTTATTTTATCAATATTTTCAAAGCAACCATGGATTTTCAAAAAGGAATAAAATCCATGTCAAATTATGAATTTTAAGACTACAACTTCATGGTACAGTGGACTTAAGAGTTTGAGAGGAAATAGGTGGTGTGGTCGATGGAGATTGACAGAGGGAGCTGGTTGATGCTATGCCAAAGATGCTGGAATGGAAACAATGTGTGGCTGTTGAGAGAGAGAGAGAGAGAGAGAGAGAGAGAGAGAGAGAGAGATGGAGTTTGGCGGGGGGCAGATGGAGGGGAATTGTCTACAGTAGGGGGAGTCAACTCTGTTACTATTCTCAATTCATCTACATGGCTTCCAATATTTCTAGGCATAGTAGATAAAAATTTCTGATAAAGCTATGGCAAATATGGTTCATTTAGAATTAGGTGCCTCCATATACTATCAATGGCTTTCTGCTGTAGTTTTGGAATTATTCATACTCATCTGCACCATTGCTATATAAACTCAATCATTAAACTTGTGTGGCATCAAATGGTTTTAAGGTAATACTGGCTGTCTTAGACTTCCAGAGTGTTTATTTAATACCAATTAGAACTTCGAAGGGAATATGGCTCTAGCTTGGGATTTCCTTAGGGAAATAGATTTTTTTTCCTGAACTTTGGAATATTAGAAAACAAGATTATCAAAATGTATAGAAAAAAAAAATTCTACTATCAAGTTTTTTGATCAGACAAGTAAATGCTAATAGATCTTTTTAAACCTCAGTTTTGCCTGCTACATGATAACACCATAATTTGATTATTTCCTGTGATTTCTGGTATAACATAGGAGCAAAGATGATGAGTGCAGGTCAAGAAGTTATCAATGCAGACTTTCAATATTTTTAGGGTAAATAGAATTTAATAACTAATATAATGCAGCTTAACATTTTTTCTTTCACAAGAAACTTGGGAAAAGTGTTCTCCTTCTATTTGTTGACTCCTTAATTGTCTTCATCAACTCTGTTATTCTCAATATTCACTTGATAAGTCTTTTGATCAAAGTAGAGACATTAAAGCACAAATGATGATGATAGAAAAAGCACGAATACTGTAGGACTTGTCAACATGATGCATACTAGTGTAATTTTTTAAAAGTTTAATGGACTTTATGCTCCTCATATACAACAATGACATCACACTTTCTGTTCCCTCTGTCCAAGTGTGTGTACAATATGTAATATAATCATAAGTAATTAATGAAAAGCATAATGTCTTTCACAGTTTTCTTCTACTGCCTGGCCTTTGTGGCTGATCTGGCTTAAATGGAAGAAGTTCTTGGACAAATTCTGTGTGTATATCAGACCTTTGCTGGGGATTTATTTCACAAGCTTCAATGGTAAACCCTAAATTGTCCCACCGTGCAAGTATATGCTATAGGCCTATAGAACCCTCTGATCGTGAGATTTTAGAGCAAATCCATTGTGATTTGTTTCCCATCAGGTAGATGTTCTCATCTGGTACCTTCATTGATCGTAGGCTATGGTTTTTCACATAATAATGCTAACCTTCAGGTATGAGTCTGAGTTCTTTCAAAATGTTGTCAACGGACAAGATATTGTATCGTGGGCTGCTGTTGACCGCAATCGGCCAAATGGTCGAAGTGACGAACTTGTTGGATTTGTAACTGCACGAATTGTTCTTGCAAAAGAAAGTGAGGTGAGTCTTTGAACTTTGTGAGCTTGCATCATTTTCACTTTTGGATGAATATTTAATCTTTTTGTCCAAGTATCTTTATTGCAAGTCACATTATAACAACATACTGGTGTTTGTAGAGGTGAAGCCCTTATTCAAATTTTTACTAATATCTAAATGAATCGTTTTTGTTGGTGATGATTTTTTTATTGGTTCTCTTAATTCATTTCAAACAACATTGGCCTTGTAGATAGGGGATATGCTCAGATATGACCCATCAAAACCAGATCAAACTTTAGTCTACATTCTGACGCTGGGAGTTGTAGATGGCTATAGAAATCTTGGCATAGGTAGGAGTTTGTTTTCCCTTTTGATAAAACTCTTGAGAGTCCTTACTACATGACCAATAAACTAATTCCTTTTGGATTTGCAGCTTCTTCATTAATTCAGAAGGTCGTAAAATATGCCTCAAGTATTCCAACTTGTCGAGCAGTTTACTTGCATGTGATTTCTTACAATGATCCTGCAATACGTTTGTACAAGAAAATGTCATTCCAGTGTGTAAGAAGGTTGCAAGGTTTTTACTTGATTGGTGGTCAGCATTATGACTCATACTTGTTTGTATACTATGTAAATGGCGGTCGTTCTCCTTGCTCACCACTGTAAGTACAATACATTCTTTATCCTTGATATAATCTATACATCTTATGTAATGCTGGGAATAGTATAAGACTCTTGTACATCATATGCAAAATTGGTTGCAAAAGTCATATTTAAAAGGTAGCATAAAACTTTCTTGAACATATTGGTAACCTGCCATAGAAAAAAAAAGGGATAAGCCTGTAGGTTACCTGTAGCCCAACTTTTCATTCTTTGCCATTGGACTTTAATATATTACAGATTGTTGTTCATTATCATGACTATGAGGAATAGGGCAAACACCATGACTTAGAAAAGATATGAAAGTAATTTACTTCCACATCTAGGAATATAACTTGAAGAATTAAGACAGTACTTTTGCAAAAAGGTGCATGAAAATAATCAACTATGGACTTATAATAATATTAGCAATATATAAAAAATCTGTTGAGAATTTCACCCTTGGAAGAAAAGTGATGGGAAGTTAATTCTAACTTAAGTGAGGAAGGATTATTGTGTCTAGGAGCTCTAGTTCAAATGGAACCTCCTTTGATGGAGCGTAAGCATGTAGAAGCTAAATCTGAAACATACGGATAACACAACTCTTCTATAAACCTAGCTTTGCAAGAACTTTAGGTAAAGTAGGCAAGGGAAAGAAAAACTCCATCTCAAATGTTTTATAAAATTTTAACAAAAAAACTTCATTTTCGTTTTACAGGTTGTAGACCAATATAAATGCACCATAAAACTTGATTACCAAGTAAAAACATTTTAGAAGAGATCCTAATTGATACCTTATCATATTTGGATCCTAATTTGACTAGGGAAGCATTAAAAACACGTAAAATTGAGTAAATAACAACCTAAAATCTTGAATTTTTAAAATTACATAAATATAAAATATTATCGTATGCTTGATCAACCAATCTGCATCATTCTCCCTGGGTTATGAGTTTTGGGGTAAATCTAGTACCTATTGATGTGGTGAGAACTTAGGTCTAGTGTAGAAGAAGGGGTTAAGTAGAAATTCCAGCAACAAACAAAATTACAGCAAAGAAAAAGAAAATAGGCTTGAAGTTGGAACAATTAAATATCAATTTCTAGGCTTAAAGAGCTCAAGAAATATTCAAGTCTGAAATTTATAAGTAGCTTCAGCTTATGAGTTGATTTTTCGGTTCCTTCGAAAACCAAGTATTCTGCTTCCACCACATACTCCACATTAGACTTGAATATTTCTTGCAGACTTTACTTGGGTGGATAAATGCTTCCGGTGCTTTCAATTTCATTTCTTTACCTGATTTGCTTGACAGTTGTACTTTCCATGCATCTCAGCACACTTCCTGTGTGCTTTGGCTCTTTGTAGTTGATTTTTTTCTTTCAATGAAGTTTTATTATTATTATTATTATTTTTTTTAAAAAGGCTGCCTAGAATAATTTAAAAGAATCTATTTATTACTGCTTTTAGTAACTGTATAATTCTAGCCTTTCATCTCAGATGTAACAATTAAAATACTAAAAACATAATAATAAATAAAACATAACATATAGAGAAATAAAAGACAATGGACTAATAAGCCTTTTGTTTCCTTTGGGCTTAAATTCTCCAACATTGTCTCTCCTTTGTAAGAGCAAAGTGGAGGGTGAGGCCATGGGTTTAAGACCCACTGCGTGCGTGTGTAACTTACCAATAAATAAAAAGGGTGAGAAAGGGTGGTTGTACTTTCTTACATGCTTTTAATAATTTGTATCTTTGTCTCAAGGTATGAGATCCTTGTAAGGAAAATGCTTCTGTGAAGTACTTTTTTTCTCAGTTTTTTTTTTCACTGATTCCTTAGTTCTAACTTTTATAGTGTGTAATTGATGGGGTTTTTATGAGAGAAATCATACCTTAGGTTATGGGTTTCAAAGGCTTTCTCATCAACTGGTTGAAATTTTGGTGATGATGATGTCTATTATATAAAGAAAATCTTGCTGTTTTAAGTGTTCATATAATCATGTATGAAGGATTTCATAACAAAAAGGATAAAAAAGAACAGAGAAATTAGTTTATGTTTTTTTTTTTTTAATATATGTTATGCATAGAGACGTGTAAAATGAGGAAATATTATTTATGAGTACATAGTAAATGATGAAACATGTGTACTATTAAAAGTAAAATGTTAATTAAGACTGATAGAATCACTGTGATTGCTCTTATTAATTAATACCAGTGCAACTAACTCCACAGTTTGTGCCAAGAGGCAAGCAACCTTCTGATTTGATCTTAAATGTATATGTCGATTCTGGTTTGGTCTTAAAAGTAAGAAAACCAACATTTGCAAAAAAAAAAATCTACTGGTATCACTGCAAGTTCCACCAAAGATTATCATTTTAGCTTCTTTTTGAACCAATTTTATTTATTTTTTTTTCTTTTCTTGTTTTTCTTGACATAAAAATTGCATCAAATGCTGTATGATATCCTTGTTAATAGTTCTATTTGCTGCTTTGTGTCATATTGTCAAGGTTTTAGGTTTTTGATTTAATTGTTAAATGCATCACTTCAAGAACCATAATCATTCTTTTATGTTTCAGAGAGCTAGTTACCATCATGGTGAGTTACATGAGGAGTGGTTTGAAGACGGTGGCTGCAAAGCTATACAAGAATGAAGATAGAAAGGTCCCAAAATGGCCCAAATGTAAAGAAAGCCATTCCCTTATATCAACAACGCAACACAGAAGAAGTTTGACTGCTGAATGTAACGGGTGTGAGTGTGTTTGATTTGTTACTCCTGTAGATAAACATTATACCTTACTGCTCCTTTTATGTGTAGTTATTCTAACAGCCATGAAATAATTTCTTGTTGTAATAAACTCTAATGTTAAGGTAATGCCAATGTATTTTTCTTCATTGAAACTCTCTACTGAAGGAACTCAGGAAATGTTATATATGGCCTCATATAGTTCTTTATATTTTAGGGTAATTTACAGTAAATTCTTTGTTTGAGCACTTACTAAGTCTGAAAATGTGCACTTCCATGATTTACTAAGACAATGCATAGATGTTAGTTTTGAAAAATGCAAATACTATGTACCTCCTTTTTCTCCCAAAAAAAAAAAAAGTACCTCTCTCTCTCTCTCTCAAAATAGTAGAATTCTTTGACTTGTAAGGATTTTTTATTCTTCCTCTATGATAAGAGCTTGGTAGAAATGCAAGTTTGTTGGTTTAGATGTGGAAACTTGCCAATTTAGTGATTAGCAAAAAAAAAAAAAAAATTGCAAATTTAGTGTATTTATTTATTTATTTATAATTACTTGATGAAGACCACGTTACTTTGATTAGAAGCATGATGAAGACTAAAAAGCTTGATTGCTTACATATGGAATTCGTGTCCTGCAATAAACTTTGGGTTTCACATGGTCTCGCTAATGGTATTTAGTGGTACTATACTACTCCCTTCGTCTCACTTTGTTTGTCCTCTATTCCATTTTGGGATGTCTCAAAATATTGTCATGTTTTTAAAAATAAAAGTTATTAGTTTACTAATGTTCCTATTATACCCCTAAGCCTCATTAAGAATAACTCTTTTTAAAAAAAACTGATAAATTTATTTAAAGGTAGTTTTGTAAACTTATACATTTTTATAAGGTAGACAAGACAATAAATGATGTTCTCTTAAAATGTTTGACTTTTCAAATAGGACAAACAAAATGAGATGGAGGGAGTACTATTTAGTGGTACTAGAGACAGTTGTTTGCATTGTTAGGGTTAGAATAATGTGGCCCAACATGATATTTATGATGTCTCTATTATCAATAAATAGTGATTCAAAATTTCTTGTAAAATTGTGTAATATTTTTATGAGGTAAAATATTGGTATATTGAAATATGTTTACTTAATTTAGTAAACTAAGATTATGAACGCATTTATTATAGTCCTTGACTTGACTATCTCTATTATGATGTAGCCTATTCTTATAGGCACATTGTTGGACCATAATGGAAAAGAGGTGCAAGGTTTTTATTTCTATTTTTTATGAATAGAAATGAGGTGCAAGTTACAATTACTCAAACTATGAAAGACAATAAAGGCTAGTCTTTTGATGGTTAGTGCATAATAATCTCGGCATTCCTTCCATAATAAGATTCATGCAAATTGAGCATTTTCTTTTAATAAAGATGAAAATGCATTTTTCATTCTTACAATTTGACCTTATTCCTATTTTGGTCCCTACTTTTTATTTTACCGTTTTTTGTCCATAAAATCAAAAAGCGAACTCGTTTTGGTTCCTACCGTCATCTCATTAACAAAAATTGCCTACGTGGCAGACGGAGCACACTGTTGGCACAGTAAATGCTGACATGGTCATTAAAATAATATTTAAAAAATTTATTTAGCATCCATGTCAGCATATCATTTAAAAAATTAATTTCTCAATTGAACTTTTCTTCCATTTTCTTATGCTTTGTGAGAAACCAAACACAAACCTAGAAGATCACATGAACAAAGAAAAATCAAACCATCCACAAATATTAAACCTAGAAAACAAACCCATAAATTTAAGAACTAGAAAAATTCAAAACAAACAAAGACCATTAGATCAAAATCCCTTCAAACCCAACCGATCCTTGCAACTTCCCAATACAAACAAACCCATATGAAATTGAGAAGCCAAATCCATATAAAACTAATACAATGACCGAAGATTTGAGATTTCGAACTTGAGAAGCCGAGTCTTCGAGTGGATGCGTCGAAGTCTTCGATTTCGGCGTGGTGCATAAGACTTTGTGAAGGATTGTTGCTAGGTTTGATATTTGTGGATGGTTTGATTGACAGAAGAGCAGATCATAAAGAAAATTAGCTAGGATGTTAAAGTAATAATGGGGCATAGTGCATTGGCTGACACAAGCAACAATCCTTCATGAAGTCTTATGCACCAATTGGGGATTCTTAAAGTTTGACTCTTGATTGCCTCATCTTTGTTATGTGCAGTGTGCTGGTGTCATTGTATATTAATATTGATTAATATTGTGGTTGTAAATCGGTTTGGTATTTTGTTTATATTTGGGTATTTTGAGTTTGTTAAAATTTGGGGATGTGCTGGGTTTACCAATGATATTGAATTAGGTTTGTGTTCTTGTTGTTCTTGTTCAAGATAAATTCAAATCTCAATTCATGTTATTTTTTGAATTATATGTTGATGTGGATGCTAAATAATTTTTTTTTAATAGTCACGTTAGCATTTACTGTATCAACAGTATACTCCATCTGCCATGTAGGCAATTTTCGTTAGTGAAATGACGGTAGGGACTAAAATGAGTTTGCTTTTTTATTCTAGGAACTAAAAACGGTAAAAATAAAAAGTAGGGACCAAAATGGGAATAAGGTCAAGATATAGGGATGAAAAATGCATTTTTGCATTTAATAAATCTATCAAGTCATTGCCAATAGCTTGACTTCCTATTAGAGATGTTGTCATTATAGTGATTCTGGATATGAATAATAGATGAATCCATGTGTTAGTATAGAGTTACAAAAGTAATGACACCTTAATGAACTTCTTCATTAATGAATCTAATTAATGAAATTGTTTATTAACGAATGTAACATATTTGTTACATGAATTGTTATTATGATAGGAAGGATTTTATAGTTGGTCATATCCTTTTTGAATGTTATAAATATTGTCAAGGCCACATTTGCAAAGGGTGTGAGAAGAAAAAGGAAAGCTCTTGTTAATCCTAACCAGTTGTGGAGAGCATCTTAATTGCTTGTGAAGTCTTTGAATAATAAAATTTAGTAAGAAATTTCTCACATCTTATTGTTGATTTTTGTACATATGCACATGATATAATTATAAATTGATAGATATATGTTCTATGTTTGTTTATCTTGAATTACTTTTTAAGTAAAGTTCCAACACTTAGTTGATCTTATTGAAGCTAACAAATTTGCAATATTAAAGGCAAGCTTCCCTCCTTTCTTGTTTTGTTTGTGGAAAGAGACGTACAGTTTGAGTCGAAGTTCAAGAATAGTCTAACCAAATTTGAATATTTATTTTTATAATCAAAATTCACTAAAACAAATTTAGAATTCAAGTTCAAATCCATGTTCTAATTAATCATCCCCAAAAGAGAGCCTTAGATCCATTGATTACTGTTGCGTGATGAAAAATTAATTGCAGGCAAGCCTAGAGATAATTTTCTAACAAATTTTTTCACAACAGTTACGGTGATAAGTTATTTATGATAGGCAATAAATTGACATCAGTAATATATTTATATAAAAATCATTAACAACTTACCAATTCATTATGAAAAATGTTTTGTTTGTAATATTATTCTAGTTTTACAGATATATCCAAGTCGATAAATGCATGAGGGCATGGTATTGTTAATTAATACCTAAACTGCATGGAGGAACTTTCTCCAACTCATTATAAGTTCTTAAAACTAATTTTCACTATACTATTATCAACCACTATATCTAATTATAACATAGTTTTTCCTATTTTTTGCTAATCCAAATAATCCTCTCATCTAAGTAATGCTCACCCACAAAAATAGCTGTCTTGTGGTGTCTGTTTACCTACCCCATACAAACAAGAATTGCATGGCTCATGCACATATAAATGTACCCTACATGTCACAGGCCATGATGGAAAGAAGATTAGCAAAAATAAAAATGGCGTCTTCTCTCCCAATAAGTCACCCTCTTGCTCTCGCCTTTATCCTACTGCTCGTCCTCCCTCTCGCCCTCGAAGCCAAGCTCCACGCCAAACCCGTCTTGACCTACCACCGGGGCCCTATCATCACCGGAAGGCTCAACCTTTCCCTCCTATGGTATGGTCAATTCGGCCGTTCTCAAAAGAATGCTATCAGGACCTTCATCAAATCATTAAACTACAATGGTCGTGCAAACTTTCAGCCTCAGGTATCAACCTGGTGGGAAATGGTTGGTAGCTACCAATCTATGGCTATGAAGCATTCAAGGAAAACCCCAAGAATCCAAGTGAATGTTGTGAAGCAAATTACCGATAACTCATACTCTTTGGGGAAGGTCATGACCAAAGACTTTATTAAGACTCTGGTCCAGAAGGCAACTGCTGGAAATCGTAACACTGTTGCTGTTATCTTCACATCTAGGCAAGTCACAGCGTCTGATTTGTGCTCGGGACAATGCTTTGAGCATGGAGTTATTGGTAACACCTATTTTCCTCTCTCTTCTTTCTATTTATAACATTTTCTAACAAACGATACTATTGTGTATTCTCTAACAATAAGTTTAGGGACACAATTTTTTTTTTCTTTCACAATTATATAACGTCTTTTGTTGTGATTAGTATATAATATTATTCGTAGTGGTTTATGTTAAAATGATATTTTTCTAATTACAATTTCCACAACTTATCACCCTAGCATATTATTTGTGAAAAATATATGTTTTACAGCCACCTCCAATTAATATCTTTACTCTAAAAAAGTAGAATAAGACTAGTACTAGGCTACAAATGTTTACACTATTATTATTTTGCTTTACGAAGTCTAAAATTACTATGTATCACTAATGTAACAATTAAGCAATTATCTAACTCACAACAATGATAAGAATTACTTTAATTTTGTTGGCACGTACACATTAGATGTGACAGAAGGACTATCTCTTAGTTTAGTTTAATAATTTACCTTAACGTAATAAATATTAGATTCATAATCATCTAATTAACGATTGCAAAAATTTGCAGGTAAGCAACCATACATCTTGGTGGGTAATCCAGAAACCGAGTGTCCAGGTACTTGTGCCTGGCCATTCCACAGGTCTGACTACGGGCTACAAGGTGTAACATTGCAACCACCAAATGGTAACATTGGTGCTGATGCTATGGTGATTCATTTTGCCTCAGGCTTGGCTTCTACCGTGACCAACCCATTCAAGACTGGGTTTTACCAACCCGGCCGCAGAAATGATGCGTTGATTGAGGCTACTACAGCTTGTCCTGGTATTTTTGGAAGCGGGGCATTGCCCGGGTACACTGGAAAGGTACGAGTGGACCCGATCACTGGTGGAGGCTTCAATGCTCATGGTTATAAGGGTAGGAAATTCATGTTACCTGCTATATGGAACCCAAAAACATCATCATGCTGGACTCTCTTGTAGTTAATTGGACAAGTTAAGAGGAAGAGCACAATGTGACTTAATTGTATCATTGTACGTAAAAGAAATTGAAATGCAATACTACTTATTTTCTCTCTCTTCAGTTGGTGTGTAAATTTTTTGTTGTTGTTGTTGTTGTTGTTGTTATATTTGCAATTCTAAGGGATTAAATTGATGGGCTGAGGGCTCTCTAGCTATGATTTAGGTTTAGTAAAGGATACAAATATTAGACAGTAGACACCTTCACCATCTCGTTCCCATCCTTAACATAGCAAAATGTTTCACAATAGGGCTCTGTAGCTATGATTTAGGTTCTAAACCTAAATCATAGCTAGAGAGCCCTATTGTGAAACATTTTGCTATGTTAAGGATGGGAACGAGATGGTGAAGGTGTCTACTGTCTAATATTTGTATCCTTCAGGAAACCAAGGATACATGGTGTTAGGGAGTAGGGGCAATCCCGTTGATCGATTATAACTGGCTAAGAGGAGAAGTTAGTAGAACTAGAAAGAATTATTAATTAATTGCTTCTCCTCAAAAACGAAAAAATGGTTTATGCCTGCTAATGAAAAATACAAACGTCCAGGAAGCGAATCAAATTGGAATTTCTGAAATCACTTGAATTGGCTACCAAGAAGAGAAACAAATCTTAAACATGTCTATAATGTTTAAACTTATGGAAAAATACAAAAAGATACCCTACAAACTCTTTCAAAAAAAAAAAAAAAAAAAAAAACCAATAAATTTTCATCCATTACATTTTGTTCATTGTTAACTTATTACTTTTATGTTTGTTAAAATAAAATGATATAGAGAGAAAACGAAAGCAAGAGAATTAACATGATTCGACTTAATAACTTACATTCACAGCAAAAAGCCCCAAATTCCTTGCTATCCTGAATTGCGTATTACAATTATTTTAGCATACGATATATAGGAATACATTAAGCTTAGTATGATAATCCTAATGGTATTACAAAATAACGGTAGCTGATTATATTCTATAAAATCATAGTCTACATATTTGTGGTAGCTTATTATATTCTATCATGTCCCTTCAAACTTAAGGCTTAAGTTGGAAAATGCCTCGAGTTTGCAATGTAAGATGAAGGCACCGTGATGACGAATGACTAGATTGGATGTAGAATAGATGGGAGAAAACGCAGGCTATGCAGCAAACAACAATAGTCAAAGATGGATAAATGTTGGCAGATGGTGGCTAGGATTAAAGAATAATGACATTAATGTTCAAATTTGAATAAAAACTACTATGGCCGGAGTGTGACTACAGTCATAGGCGAAGTTAGGGGGGTCATGGCCCCCTTAGTTTTTTCAATTTTCCATTATATATAATATTCAAATCATAAAAATAGTACAAATTATAGAAAAATTTAGTTATCGCCCCCCCCCCCCCCTTAGATTTTAGAATTTAGGCCTTCAACTCCTCAGTCCTTTTGAATTAGTCTAGAACACAAGTTTTATATATTGTGCAATTGTTTGGCTTTTGGATAGCTCCTAAATTATTTTTTTATATTTAGCTTGCTCCCAGAAATTTTTTCTAGTTCTGCCACTAGCTACAGTAATAACTTGAGGAACATTTGGGTCCGTTTGGATTGAGCTTATTTTTACTGAAACTGAAAACTGAAACTGAAAACATTGTAGCGAAATAATTTTTAAATGTGTAAATAGAATTGTGGGACCCAATTTTAATGAAAAAGTGGTTGAAAAGTGTAATTTGTGAGACCCGTAAATAGTGCACGGGTGCACTGTTTACAGTTGACTTGTCAACAATTGCGGGTTGAACAAAAAAAAAAAGAAAAAAAAAAAGAGAAAAACGCAGATTACAAAACGCAAACGCCAAATTAATTTGAATCCAAATGGATACTTACAGAGAAATGATGACTCTAAGATGGCATAAGAGAGACAAAAATTGGCAATAATGGGCGGTCGATGATGAAATGTGGTTAGAGGATTATGGCATTGAAAGCCAAAGGAGAGCATCATCGTTTGGCAGAAGACATTGACATATGATAGCAATGTGGGTGACCAAATGGCAGAGGCACCAACATTTGGAATGATGATATCGATTGTAGATGGTGTCATTACAAGGTGAATGATCGGGTTGGAGGATTTAGAACAGATTAAGCCAAAAAATAAAGAATGATGGACCATTTAGTGTGATTTGAGAGCCTCAAAAGGGAAAAGGGGCCTAAAAATTGGCATTTTGTGAAAAATTAGAGTGAAAATTGGCATTTTGTGAAAAATTAGAGTGGGAAAGTGCACCTGTAGCAAAAAAAAAAAAAAAAAAAAAAAAGGAGCCAAAAACAATTATACCCAAGTTCTACCTTAATTTGAAACCAATCCAATTTTTCTTTTCAAAACCTATTATTAATTGAAGTATAAATTTCAAATAAAAAATTCGCAGTGTTCCAAAAAGTAACTATTCCTTTTTAATATTTTATAATAATTCAATTTTCATAACTTATTTTGAAACTTAAGACTTTAAATAAATTCATTAAATTGTAATACCAAAAATTACATTAGAAAATTAGAACTAATTTTATAAATAAGTCAAGAAAAAACAACTTTTTTATATTAAAAAAAAAAGAGAGCAGTCAAGAATGAATAATTTGCGTACTCTTTGAAATGATAACCTTCTAAGTTTTTATTTAATTTAATTTAATTTAATTTTACTTATTTATTTAAGATTTTGAATTTTTTTAAAAATTAACAAGTTAATGTGGCAGTAAATAACTCAACGCGTGTAATAATAAGCAATGCTTGAGTATTTACTATTGGGTCGTGTTAAACAATGCCCGGGCAATTGTTAATATACTCAACGTGTGTAATAATAATCAATGCTTGAGTATTTACTATTTTTTCTTTTTGATAGGAAAACTAAAACTTCATTAATTAACGAAAGATAATACATTACGATGAACAGCTTGTTCCAAAAAATAAGATTTCTCTTCCATCCAAACTAAATAATCAACGATGCCAACAACATATTTAGCTAAAAGATGAGCTGGTTTATTTCCTTTCCTACGCACATGAGAAAACCTTACATACCGGACCTCCTGACAAGAGTCTAAAATACCATACACAATAGGAGCTACCACGGCAGGGGAAGGAGATAGTCCAGCAAGAGCATGATAGACATTTAGAGAGTCCCCTTCTAAAATAAATTCCTATATCCCATGTCCTTTGCAAATTGAAGGCCAACTTCAAAAGTTTTTGCCTCAATTTCCAAAGGACCAAGCAAAGCTTTTACCTTTTTGCTCATCACAGCCACCACCAAACCAGCTTCATCCCTGATAATAACTCCAATCCCCGATTCCTTCTGTGCCGAAAAGACACCATCAACATTAACCTTGTATAAACTTCCTGGAGGTGGAGACCAACACTCAATCAAATTCTGTTTAGGTTTAGCAGGAATTGAATTTGTGGAATTGTATTCCTGCAGAAAAACTCTCGCCCCATGCACCCAGTTCCATTTCAGATTTCTTTCTTCCCCCATTTCAAACTCCATTCCGATTACACCAAATGCTCCATGTGACAGTGACCATCAAAGCAATATTATCTTGATCCCAATCATCAACCACCATCAATTTCCAAAGTAGATCCATGAAAGTATGGAGTAAACCATTAAAGCCAATTTGAAACATTCTAGAACATGTCCAAATTTTCTAGGCTCTCAGACAGGACCAAAACACATGTCTTGTTGTTTCCGAGTCTAAATTGCATTCTGCACACAAATCTTCAGTTTTGTCTGTGCTTCAAATTGTGTTTGGTAGGGAGGATGTCACGGTATGCCCTCCACACAAAATGACAAACTTTATGAGGCACCTAAATTTTCTAAATACGTTTCCAAAATCTTCTCAAATGACTATCATTTGAACTTGATCCTAAAGAGGAGACTGCTAATAACTCCAAGGCTACCTTATATGCACTTTTGATATTAAACAAACCATTTGAAGATTCTGCCCATATCAATTTATCAGCAAGCAATTGTGAGCTCAAGGGAATGCTCTTAATAGCATCAGCCTTAAAAGGCAAAAAAACCTGATCAAGTAACTCTGAATTCTAGCAGATATTTGTTGTATCAATCAGCTCAGAAACTCGAAGATCTGAAAATGCATTGTTTCTAGAAGAAACCACCTTGTAAGTAGAAGAATTTGGTACCCACTTATCCTCCCACACTCGAATATTAGAACCATTTCCCACCTGCCATCTCATCCCCTGTTTTACTATTTTTTGAGCAGCCATTATACTTCTCCAAATGTAGGAAGGATTGTTACCAATAGATTCATGAACAACATCACAATTTGGGAAGTATCTTGCTTTAAACACTTGATATACCAATGAATTTTGACCAACTTGCAACCTCTAACCCTGTTTAGCAAGAAGAGCCAAATTAAAATGTTTCAACTGTTTAAAACCAAAACCACCACTAGATTTAGGCATACAAAGTTTCTCCTAACTCAACTAAGCCAACTTTCTTTCATCATCTTTTTGACCCCACCAGAAGTTCCTGATCATACTCTTCAATTCATCTCAAAGAGTATTCGAAATCTTAAAACAACTCATAGAGTAAGTTGGGATTGCTTGAGCCACAGATTTAATCAAAATTTCCTTTCCACCTTTTGATGACAATTTTTCCTTCCATCCTGCCAACTTTTTAGCAAGTTTCTCTTTAATATCAATGAAAGTACATTGTTTGTTTCTACCAACAAGAGATGGTAAACCGAGATATTTCTCATGCTGTCTAATTACCTGTGCCCCAAATCGGTTTTTAATTTCCTCCTTAACTCCGAGATCTTTGTTAGAGCTAAAAAACAATGAAGTCTTTGCTCTATTCAATTGTTGACCCAAAGCAACCTCATAAACATGAAAAATCCATTGTAAAGAATCACACTCCTCCAAAGATGCTTTGTAGAAAATTAAACTATCATTTGCAAAAAATAAATGTGATAATTTTGGGTTTTGGCCCCCTTTTACAAATAGTCACTCCCTTCATTGAACCTTCATTGACAACCTTTTTCTATCATAGCCGATAAACCTTCAGCATATAAAAGAAAAAGATACGGGAAAGTGGATCACCTTGATGCAAATCTCGAGAAGGAACAATGTGGCCATGAGGTTTCCCATTAATCCTAATGGAGTAGGTAACTGTAGAGATGCACTTCAACAAAAGACTTCTCCATTTAGCATTAAACCCCAATTTCTCCATAATTTTATCAAGGCAACTCCATTCAACTCTATCATAAGCTTTGCTCATATCAAGTTTTAGTGCCATCTCCCCCTCTTGCTTGCTTTCTTCTTATTAATGTGGTGCATAGTCTCAAAAGCAACTAACACATTATCAGTAATTAATCTACCATGTATAAAAGCATTTTGAGTATCACTAATAGTGGATAGTATAACTTTTTAAAGTCTATTGGCTATAGTCTTAGAAGCAAGTTTATACACCACATTACAAAGAGTAATAGGGCAATAATCAGTAATTCTTTTTAATTCCTTAACTTTTGGAATTAAGACAATGTGAGTATCATTGAAATTAGGAGGATAGATACCTGGGTTAAGAAAGTCAAGTATTGTTTTGGTAACCACATTACCAATAGTTGGCCAAAAGTGTTGAAAGAACAAGGGAGGCATACCATTTGGATCCGGAGATTTTAAGGGGTACATCTGATTCAAAGCTGTCTTCATCTCTGAACCAGTGAATTCTCTAGTCAACATGTTGTTCATATCATGTGAAACTTTAGGCTCCACTACATCTATTAATTCTAAAAAATTCGACGAGTTAGAAGAAGAAAACAACTATGTATAATAATCCACAATGGTTTCCTCAATTTTCTCATAAAATAAAAATATTTTTAAAAATAATTTATAAGGCATTCTTTAACATTTTTCTTTACTATTTAGGGAAATATATATATTTTTTTAATTTTTAATTTTTTGTTAAATATGGGCCATTGGAGACCCGACCCGGTTTAAAATATATTCTTTTCTTCTTCACGAAAAAGGGGCTGGATGGTCCAATGGACTTGAGTTGAAGTCGAGAGTGGGACACAGATACTCGAACGACTCGACCTCCATCTTTCTATCGGTGAGCTTTTTTTCTTTCTCTTCTCTTCTCTTTGTTTTCAATTCTCTCTCTTCGATTCGTTTACTTTGAATTTAGCTCTGTTAGCAATTAGGGTTTTTAGCTACTCAGTTTGCGATAAACCAAAATTATTCTGTATTCCTTTTCGATTGCAATAAAAATGCATACGTTAATGTCTTTCATTGAAAATATTGGTTTATGAGCTCATACTACATTTACAAAAGTTTTGGATTTATGCAGTGTTTTTTTTTTTTTTTTTTTTTTTTTTTTTTTTAAAATTAATTGAAAAAAATATGATTTATTTTTATTTTTATTTTATTTTTAAATTTTTATAATTAATATGAAAAATGGAGATATGGAAAAATTGGGGTAAGGCTGCCTACAATTCGCATCTCATTCAGGGGCGCCCCTAGACATTTTGGAGCCTAAGGCGAGAACTAAAAATGTATGTGTATGTGTATGTGTATGTGTGTTTATGTATGTATATGTGTATGAGTGTGTATGTGTATGTGTATGTGTATGTTTATGTGTGTGTATGTGTATGTTTATGTTTATGTTTATGCTTATGTGCATGTGTGTTTATATTTATGTTCATTTATGTTTATGTATATTTATGTATGTGTGTATGTTTATGTATGTGTATGTGTATGAGTGTGTATGTGTATGTGTATGTTTATGTGTGTGTATGTGTATGTTTATATTTATGTGCATATGTGTTTATGTTTATGTATGTGTGTGTATGTGTATGTGTGCTTATATATGTGTATGTGTATGTGTATGTGTTTATGCGTGCTTATATTTATGTATGTTTATGTGTATGTGTATGTGTTTATGCGTGCTTATGTATGTGTATGTGTATGTGTGCTTATGTATGTGTATGTGAATATGTATGTGTATTTGTATGTGTATGTGTATGTGTAGGTCTCTTTGTCTTTTTCAGATTCAGGTGCAATACCCTGATGCAATTGTAATTAATGGCTGAGATTAAAAGTTGAAAAAACAACTTTCAATCTCAACCATTAAATAAAATATATTAAAGAAGAGTTAAAAAGTTAAAAAAAAGCGTAAAAAATGTAAAAAAATACCTACGACAGTGCACCTGATCTCAGTCCGTCTTTCTTCTCTCACCATTTTTCTTTTCTTCTTTTTTACGCGGTGCTTTGTTTTTCTTCCTTTTATTTCTCTTTCTACGTCGCCTAGGCTGACAGGAGAGGAGCAAGCGAAAGCCACGTCAAAAAAGGAAATCGAAGATTGTGCTGCCGAGCCAAAGACTATGAAAATCTCTTCCTTTCAACTCAGACGATCCTCTTAGGCGAAATTGTGGCTCACGAGGCTTCACCGGATTATGGTGTGTGATTTTTGGTTATTTATTTATTTATTTGAGATTATGAAACAAATAGTTTTTATATTTTGCTTACCCTTTCTATTTTCTGAAAACACTTTTCTAGAAAATTCCATTTTTTTTGCTTTGCTTTCAGTCTATTATTCTTGCTTGTGGTATGTGTTTGATTAATTTGGATATAAAATTAGTTCAACAAGATGATTCTTCTTTTAAAATATAATAACAAAACCAATATATGTTTTTTTAACGGTGGGTTCACTTTCAGTGTTTTCATTTTGTGATTTTGGTTGTTTTGTGGGTTTTGTGCTTTGATTTCGGTGGGTGTGATTTGATTTGTGATTTGGTGGGCTTTTGGGTTTTTGTTGCGATTTGATTTTGGCTGTGGTAGTGGTTGTGATTTAATTTTGGTTGGGTTTCGGCAATGGTGCATGGTTGGAGGTGATGAGTTTGAAAAGCTCTGGCCATGGAGGTTTAGAAGGAGAGCTTGGTGGTCAGCCATGGAGCACGGTGTGACATGGGTTGAGGCAGAGAGAGGATGAGAGGGAAACAGGGACGGCCCTAGACATTTTGGGGCTTAAGGCGAGAACTAAAAATGGGGCATTTTTTATACTTATATATTAATTAAATTAATGATTATTTAATATTTTTATATTATATTTTTCATCATTATTTTCATTTTCTTCTAAATTATTTTGAAGTTCATTATCAAGATTTGTTGTATTGCAGAATTGAACATCATTTTCTTCTAAATTATTTTGGTGAATTTCTTGCTCATTTGTGATATTTTCATCTAAATTTTGTGTTATATTTTGTTTATTACTAATAACAAATTTATCCATTGATCCTTTTTGAGACTCAATTAATTAATTAATTAATTTTTTTTTTTTTTAAGTTTTTCATATCCAGATGCATATTTTCTAGTAGACATTTCTAATCAAACAATATATTTATAAAGACTAAAATAAAAAATAACTTTCAAGTGTAGAGTAAATAAGAAATAGAATCTGATTTATATAAAAAGTATTGTTGTAGTTTCACTGAACAATAGCAAGTTTTTAGCAATCTCAACCTGCATAAATTAAAAAAAAATTAAGCACAAGCATAATAAAAATTTAAGCACAGCCATAACACTGACACAAGACTTATTAATAAGACCCATCCACAAAAAAAAAAAACACAAAACAAATCCTATTTATAACCAAAAAAAAAAAAAAAAAAAAAAAAACTTGGAGGCCCAAACTTAACGCCCAGTCCAGGGAGGGTCCAGGCAGCCATAATGATAAACTGATAAGTGATAAACAAAGTTACAAAACCAGCCAGGGAGGGCCCAAATAAACAAAGTTATCTTAAGTTCTTAACAAATAAAATGGAGTGCCCTGTGCCCAAATATTTAGAATTTTATACCTGATTCCTGAGGTGAGGTGAGCAGTTGAGAGTTGAGAGAGGCGGAGAGCAGAGAATCAGAGAGAGGCTGAGGACAGACTGAACAGTGGAGACTGGAGACTAGAGAGAGGCGGAGAGCAGAGACTAGAGAGAAAGGTAAAATTTTTTAGGGTTTTGATTTGTGGTTAATCTCTTAGACCGGATTTGTAGTTTATCTGGTTGATTTTTGGTCAATGATTTTGTTTAGAACCAATGTTTAATAGGATTTTACCAAAATTTTTGTTTTTTTGGTTAAAAGGAGGATGTGCCAGATTATTTTTGTAATTCATTTTCTACTACCCGGTTCTTTTCTAAAATTTTGGGGCCCCCTTCCACTTGGGGGCCTTAGGCAATTGCCTAACTCGCCTAAGGGAAGGGCCGGCTCTGATCTCATTCACCGGAAAAGTGGGTGCTTTGTGTTTAGGACTGATAATGTGATGAACACATGTTTCGGAAAATATGCATATTTAGTTATACATGTTTCAGATGCAGATTGTGGCATACACCTGAATGTGTTTTGAAAACTTGTAATGTAGTGTGAGTAAAAAGTCACTGTGATCAAATGCTAAAAGGAAGGAAAGTTTCTGGTAGGGGAGAAGCGGTAACAGCAAATTATGCTTTTAGCCCGCTTGATGATGACATTATTATAAAACACAGGCTTCTCACCCGTACCACAACCACAAGGGGTGAACCTCCGTTGAAGAAACTTCAGAAGAAGTTCACCTCTTTTTTCGTTGAGGTCGAGAAGGATACGGATAATTATGGCGACTGTGAGAAGCTTGCAAAAGCTTTCTTACAGGAGATGTCGACGTTTGAAATTCCACTCCTCAAGAGCAAAGCGGTTGTTGATGCAAATGTGAGAGAGAAGGAGAACTTCAACGAGTTGAAAGATGACATAAATAGGCAGATTGTGCAAGCGCAGGCTGACATAGAAGATCTTAAGAAGCTGCTTGAAGAGAGTAAGATTGAGAGGCAGCACAAAGAGGAGTGTGAGGCAATCAGGAAATTGATTGCTGCGCAGCCACCAAGATCGGAGACACAGAAGATGATAACGGAATTAGAGAAAGAGATTGCAGCGTTGGATGCAGAGAACACTGCTGGTTCAAGGTTGCTGGAGCTTCGCAAGAAACAGTTTGCCCTTCTGTTGCACGTGGTATGTGGCCATTTTCTAATGATTTGTATGCTTTTGCGTTTCCATTTTACTGACACAAGTGGGTCTTGAATTCATGACATTACAATCCTCCCTGTTCTTAAAGAGGGAGGAAGTACCATTTGAGCAGGAGCTGACCTCTGTTCCCATTTCATTATGATTAACTGTGCACTTGGTTTTATTTGCTTGAAGCTTGTGATTGTTTATAACAAAGATAATATATTTGTCATTTTTACTAGACATTTTGAGCTCCTCTAGTCTATGCCTATGCCAATTGTCGCTGTTGCTGCAGCTTGAAAGTTCCTGTCTCATCAATAACTCCCATAGTGCCAATTCTGGTGCCTGTTTGAGAGGCCTGAAAATTTAATTTTAGGGTTTTTCCCCTAATATCTTGGGACTTTGTCCTTAATTTCAGCTCTGGATCAATATCCCACATCTCTATCATAAGAGTATATTTCTACCAAAAATTACATGGGATTTGAAAATTGGGGCTTTGTTGAGTCACATTGAAAAATCTCTTTAAATACACTCATTGGACCTGGTAGCAGCATAGTGTCCTCAGTCTCTTAATTTGACTCAAAACATTTATATTGGTGCTTGGGGGTTTTGTTGGGATTATGAAATATTGGTTTTGGAGTTCATAACCATCTTTCGAAGTTTTTTTGAGCTTGTTAGAGTTGCCTTTGGTTTGTATGAGTGCAGAAGGGCATGGTTTTTTTCTTTCTTTCTGGTAGTTAGGGCATGAGTGAATTCAATATAGAAATTAAAATGTTAGAAATCTCTTAAGGTTTCCAAGGAAGTATGTATTAAATTATGTTACGGTGGGGTTTTCCTATTTTGTTGTGGTTTTTTTTAGAGGAAGGGAGGATAAGGTTTGGTAGGTAGGGGTTAGTGGTCTTGAAATTAACTTTATGTTCATTGTCCTTAGGTGAGCATGGTCATATTAGCCCCTCATATCACCCCTCTAATGGGTTCTTTATTTGTTTGGTCTTACTTCAGAATAACTTTTCCTTTAAGCAATGTATCGATTTTCAGAATATGAGCTTATCCTCTGGAAAATAAATTGCATGATAACGTTTACTTATGAATTGAGAGAGGGGCTGTAGCTCTATATGGTGGCCATTATAAAAAAATAGTATCAGAATTGGAACGTCATCTCTTCTTGGAATACTAAAGATTGTCTTATCTGATGTTTTTTCCCCTTATACATTTTTGTTTTGTTGTTTCTAAAGGTTTTACTGGCTAACTGTTTTCCTGTTCGTCATTCTTTATTTCCATTTTTTTTTTAAAATAATTCAGTGGTTTTTATGGGGGTGGGGGTATTTGAATCCTGAATGTCTCCATTGGAAACAGTAATAGGTGTTAGTTGAGTTACAAGGCTCTTGGCGTCATTCTTTATTTCAAATTGAAACTGTTTTACGGCCTTTGTTTTGCATGGAGAAGAAAAAAATTGAGTTGTAGCTGTGTAATTTTTTTTTAACCATGTAAATACTCACGTACCTGAGGGGATTCAGACCCCCACTCACCCACCACTTGTGTAATTCAAATGTTAACCTTTCTTATTCCGTTGTATATTATGATCCCATTTGCATTATATTTTTTTCTTAAGTATTTTCTGGTCAACTTTTTCAACATCTATTCTTCATTTTATCATTAATCACTTGTGTTTTGCATTTAGATAGCAAGGTCTTAATCTCATGACCTTAGCATTTCATGATATTCTAGCTTTTACTTCTAAATAATAAATGGTCATTCATACATGTCTTATATTTCATATATTGTAGGATGCTGGTTCTGCAGTTGACTACTTAATATGATAGATCCACTCTATCTGAAGATTATGCTGTTAATTTTTTTTTTATAATGTTTTTTAACCTTTCTGCAGGTGGATGAGTTGCAGAATACCATAGAGGAAGAGCAGAAAAGTTTGGTTGAAGAGATGAGACTTGCAACTGAAGAGCTGAAGAATGGAATTGAGGATGCTAGTGGGGGCTCAGATGCCATGGCTGTTGATTAGTAACTATTCTGAATCTCAGTAGGCAGTTGTAAGATTGTGTTCTCTTTTAATGTGTTTCTATTTATGCATAGAGTTTTCTTGATGATCAGAATTGGAAAATGTAATGGAATGTCAGAACATATCTGTCCTGTTGTAGCATTAGTTATTGAACAAAGACATTCATTCTTGTTTAGAAATTAGACAATTCTCCTAAAAAGTTTTTATGAGTCTTAGTAGTGTTTATACATACCATCAAAGTGGATTAGAAGTGCATCATGTTTTTGCACTGCAGTACTGTTATTGCCGATAGGAGTTAATAAGATTTTTGTTCTGAAACTTGGGAGATGATGATGGCCAAGTGCAGTTTTGGCTAGTTCTGTCAGTTATATTTGTCAAATGAATTACTTTAAATCTTACTTTTTCTTTTTACTATTAGAAACTCTATTCCTTACTATTTTCTAGCCTTTTCCCCACCAAACTCTAACCCAAATTCCTCAAAATTCTAGCTGTCCAGGAATTCCAAATTTGATTTGTTTTCTGTTCATTTTGTCGTACGTAACAAAGTTTCAAATTTGTGATGAATAGGGGCTCACCTTTAAAGAAAAGTGAGATTCTTTTTGACTATTACTCACATAGATAAATTCTTTTTGACTTATTCAGGATAGTTGTAGGCCATTTAGAAAATGCTATGAATCAAGTGCCTAACTAGGATTAAAGTTTTCAGTCAGGTTTCAATCTAGATTAGTGGCCATTTGCCGTATATTAACAAGATCATGCTAGAATGTTTGTTAGTTCAATTGATTTGGTGAAGAAGGTTTTGGTTTGATTAAGAGTTTTGCTGATTAGGAGAGAAGAATTGCTCTAGAAGTTTTTTAGTCTTTTGCTGATTCCCCATATAAGGGTTTATAAGTTACATTACTAAGATTGTTTACCGTAAAGAGGCTTCATATCTTGTTGCTTATCGCGAGAGAGATGCTTAACGTCTTGTTAAATAAATTAGTACTACTGTACGAGTGCGTAAATGTTCCTCAGCCAGCCATGGAAGAATGACTTCAATGATTGTTAAGGTATTTTTAGTTCTTCTAGCATTTGAAAGACATTCTAGGACTTCTGGTTATCCCTTGGTATTGTGTGTGTGTGTGTGTGTGGGGGGGGTGGGGTTTGTGAGTGTATTTTTATGAACAAATCCATATATGTAGCTGGGTCAATCAGTGCAAGCTTTCATCTTTAACTCTGATGATGATATGAAATTATTTCCTAATGAGTTCCTAACAAAATTGCTCCGATTAAGCTATAACAGATTCTACTCTGTTTAGAGTAGTGCATTTAATTTCAAAATTGCTGACAAATGATTTTATGGAACAAACTAATCCTCAATTTTCTTTTGCTTTCTTTGTTCCTCATTAGATGTGTAAACTCATTAGGTTCTTGAGACGACATATAATTTCAGATGCATTGAAATCCATAGAAATAGGAAAAGTTATATGTGTACACAAACACACGCTCACATAAATATTGCATATTTATAGGTTTCTCTTATTTTTTCAATTTTTAATTTATTGCAAAACTCAGGTACAATCAACATCTCCAAATCTGTTAATCATTTTATTTCAGAACAAGGATCGAAGTTGGTATTTCACTGATAAAGATTACAAATTTGAGATTTACTTTTCATCTTTAGCAGTCTTGTTCTTTAGTAGATGATTTTTGGCAAGTTCAGCAACGTTTGCCAATGGCTCAATACTGACAAGCGAGGCATTGGCAGCAGCATCTTCCTTGAGCTCATACTCAATTGTGCTTCTTATTATGCATGAATCGTTGCCCTTCTCGATTACTTCAAAGCGATCACGATAAAGAGTAAATCCCAGCTCAAGAAATCCTCCTTCAATCACTTCTGTTTCTTTCACACGACTCTCATTGTCTACTTTTGTGAACTTCTCTTTGCATCCGGTAAACCCAGTGCCTATTTCAATGGAAAGAAGTTGCAGTATTAATTCGAAGCATTACTTTACAGTACCTTAATCGATCATTCATTTTTAACTAGTTTGGATTATGCAACGGATGGTCATTAAATCTTGGGCCAAAAAACAAGGCAATTTTGTTAATCTACATAGATTGCTTGGGAAATTCGAGAGGCGTTGTTCTCTTTGCTCTCATGCAAATTTCATAACTTTCTGCAAAGATTTTAGTTGTTGGAATTATGAGTTCACCGATTGATTATGACTCTATTAAGGATGAGATAGACAAGAGAACTTTTCTCAAAAAAAAAAAGATAGACAAGAGAACATTTGTGATACATACCTGGTGCAAATGTTAGCTTGATAATAGTACCAACTCCTCCATCACCTTCAATGACTTCAATTTTCTCAATGAAATTCGAAAGCACTTCTTCAACTAATTTTGAAAACTGAAGTGTCCCATAGAGCTCCCAAGCTTCACTAGCTGACACGTTTACCTCTACCTCATGTGAAACTTGCCCAACCATCTTTCTTCTTTTGCTGCCAAGCTATAGAGTATTTGTGTGATTCAGGGTGTGTGTGTGTTATTTATGGTATATATAATTAATTCCCAAAATATGATCAAGACCAAGGTCTATGTACCTAAGTTATTCGTCAAAGTTGGCGTCCAAAGATTCCTATGCCGCCCGTGATGGCATATTGGTTGTCACATTAGCTTATAAGATAAAATGAACAAGATAAATACAGAAAGGGGTGGGACCAAAAAAACTTAATCTTGGGGGCCATAGTTGGTAATCTATTTATCGTTGTATGAGCAATGCTACGTATACAAAAATTTCAAAATATTTTTATAATTATGTGGACAAACTTTTACTTTTTTTTTATTTGGACTAACTATTAATATCATTTTTTTACTTACCATTAACAATCTGTCACATTAACGAGTATAAAAAATTGTCAAATTTTTTGTGTAACTTTCCCTTGTTGTATATCTATTCATATTCACGCCGGTGGCTGACAAGCCACCCACCCTACTTCACTTGGGGTGGCTACATTGCCACCCACCTCAGCTTTAAATCTCTCTCTTCCTATATATGTGTGTAATCCTTTGTTACAAAACACACGAGAGATGAAGAGAAGAAAGAGATGTGTATTTGGTATTATAAATAATATGGTGTGGTTGATGACATTCAAATACAATATCATTCTCATAAATCTCTCTCTTTTCTTGCTATTTTCTGTACTTTACGACAGTATTATATTAGTTTCGTAGAATTGTTACGATGAAAATTTTGGTATAGAACAAAAAGGTAGAAAGAACATATACATCATTTGGAGGACTCACATTGAAGAATAGTGTAATCTTAAGACTTAAGTAGCCATTTAAATGCACTCTTGAAAATGTTCTTATTGATTATGAGGTCTATGGGAGATTTTTATTTTTTTTTAAGAATTAGTGTCTCTTTAGCAGCAACTTATTTCCAGTAACTTATATGCATAATGTTTATTAAAAAATATAATTTTTGATAACTTTAATATTAAATGTGACAAAAAGTTAAAAGCTGACTTATTTGAATATTAATAAAAGTTAGATTATTTGTAAAAAAAGCAAAGAAAAAAAAGAGGCAAAAAGGATTCTAAGCCCTCAGCTAGCACTGCTCCAATAGCACTGATGGGAAGATTTTAGTAGGCAAGTCGAGTTTTTATGAAACAAATATTGAAGTTGCTATTCTTTAATTTTCTGTGGGACTTTTTTCTTTTTTGGTCAACTTTTCAAAATTTCTCCAAGCCGGTATAAACGTTTTCGTTTTGTGCTGCCAAATCTTGGTCAATAATTTATGCCCTAGAAAGAAAAGGTTGGCGGCTTGTCCTAATTAGTCATTAGATTAGTTTTTTTGTTTTTTGATAAGCATTAGATTAATTCTGATGTAGAAAAAGACAGCAGAGTACATATAATAAGGATCGTAAATGAGTTGAGTTGTGTTTGAGCTGAATATTAAAAGTTTGAGATTGGTTCATTAAAGAGTTGGGTTTGAATTCATCAATAAGTTAGATTATACACTTGCTTATTAAAAAAAAGTTAAATTATATGTCAAACTTGGTTCATTTTTTTTCTTCAAACATTCCATGCAAAACTCACCATCTAAGTTTCACCACTTTTCATTTCAGTCCTGTAAGTTTGCATTCTATTATTTCAGTCCTCCAAATTTCAATCATCTTCAATTTAGTCTTCCGTTAACATTCCATCCATCTGCCGTTAATCATATTTAATTTTTATTTAATTATTTTATGAAATCAAAAATATTAGACTACTAGTATTAAAGGGCTCTGCTGCTCCAATCAATAGTGCATCCTTTAACCTTTTCCATCAGCATTAGGTCTCTTCTTCACTACCCTTCAAAATCTCAAGAATGGAACCATAGTTGCAAAAAAACCAAGGCAAACTACAATTAATAAATGCCGACACCAGATCCTTTAAAACCAATGAAAGCTTAATTTTAAGTTTTAAGAGAGCAATCAACCTACACAAACCAACCGGTATTGCTGAATATGTGGAAAACCAAGCAGCGTTCTCTATCATCCTCTTCCTTATCTGAAACCTAGGATACAAGCTCGTTGGCCA
>JARYZH020000069.1:2178174-2356549 GCA_030021035.2 Notholithocarpus densiflorus | reverse complement strand
CAGCCACTTCCTCCATTTTTAATATCTGAGTTTGCATAAGCCGTACAAGAACAGTTGTTCAAACATTTGACTCTGCATTCGTTAAGACTCAAACTTCCGTTCACCCAGGAATACGTGGTATCTGGCATTTTGAGCCCAACAAATTTAACAAACCCAATTTTATCTTTATCCTCGCAGCTCAATTGGGTAATACGTGCACATCCCTTAGACCACTCATCTGGGTTCCATGTATCTGGTGACTTATGCTTGAATCCTTCTACACATTGACAGATAGGTGACTCACCAATGATACAATTTCCATTAGGACCACATAAATTATAACCTTCACATTTGTCTTTTGGCATAGATAAGTACAGGCTCCATTTTTTATCTTCTGAGACCCATATGTAGCGCTCATATGAGGACGAAGTTTCGTTCAAAAGTGCTCTTGAGATTACAGAATTTTTAATCATATTGTATATGAAGTATACCTCATCGCTGTTGATGACAAAATCGTAGGTGTAAACTGGATTGTCCTTTAAGTCTGGTACACCACTTAAACCAAGGCCATTCCATGGTCCGGTCCGGAAGAACTTCTCGGTGCCTTTGTTCATGACTATCTCAGGGTAATTATGAAGTTCAATCCCCCAACTCAGTTCTCCTGGAGATGGATCATCTGGACTTTTCCAAGTAGTTAGGCGCCGTTCCAGACCAGTCCTTAAGTCCCCATCCAAGCTTCATCCCCGGTAGCCAAGTATCAGAAGGATAGTCAAAGCTTTGCCACAAATATTTTTCTGGGTTTTCTTCGTTCTCTTCTCTTAATACTAGATTTCCGGAATCTAAAAGCTGGACTATTGGATTCCAGGCCTGTTCTGTTGAGTTTGCCAACCAAGCAACTGTTCTATTCTGGCTGAGAAGAACAAGACTACCTGAACTGTTTACCATCAACATGCCAGACGAGTCGTTTATTGGATTGAGCCGGTTTGCTACCCAAACAACCGTTCTAACTGGGATATTGTTGTACCATATTCCCAAGTAACGATTACCGGAATTACCAGGACTAAAGAACCCCAGGGCGTAGCTTCCATCTTTAGAGACCAAGGTCATGCCCTCACTGAGGGATTCGGATTTTGTAATGCTGTCAGTGTTAGCAGCATCCGACACTAAAAAGAAGAAAAGAAGCAAACTCGAACTCAATAACACAAAAGCAGAGATGTCCATTGCTTCCTGTTCTTGGAGCTCTTAGCCAACATTTTAAAGTTAGGCCTATTATAATGATGAGCAAAGGCCATGCGTTGACTCAGGAATGTGGTTGTTCTTTTGAGCATTGGTACATTTCACATTTGTTGGGTGCTAAGCACCGTTTGGGGTCCAGCCACATGGACTTGTCAAAGCTCATCTATGAGCTTGTTCCAAAAGTCTTTAGAAGGCTGATTTCTCCTTTATTGTGAAATTAGTAGCAGACCTACGTGTTGTGCGTGATAATTTTTTAGATAAAATACTATTTTAGTCCTTAGACTTTATAAAGAGTTTTTCTTTTTTTTCTTTTTTTTTTTTAAATAGTTTTATCATATTTCTCATAATCTTGTCTATAACACTTTTTACCATTATCATATATTTATTGGTTGATGATTTGCATAACATAGACATTAAATAAGATGTAGAACTATTCATTAAATTTTTTTAAGTCATGGGGTATGAAGATTATGATTATATATGTGTGTGTGTGTATAATTTTCCTAGTTAGAGTTTGATTAGTTTTGTATTATTATATTTAATTTTTGATTATTGATTTAGTTAAGTAAATGTAATGGTTGATTTTATTGCACTATAAAGTTTTCAGTGTTCTCTGTATACCCATCTCTATTTTATTTCTTACTCCTCTTGACCACCTTTTTATTTTCCAAATAATGGTTATTAATTGGCGTTTGATTTCATTTCTTTTTTTCTTCATTCATTTTTTCTTTATTACTTTGTTTGTTCCTGCCTAGTTGTAAATTTTATGGTTATCAATAAGAAATATATATCATAGATGACTTAAATAGTTATAGATGTGATTACGCTAGTGGTATGTCAAAAGTTTTTTTTTTTTTTTTTTTCCGTCTGAATTTTCAAGGAAATATAAAAGGCATTTCTCTAGTTTGATCTCAATCAATTAAGATATCCATAATATATTAACGGAAGTAATAATGAGCCTTAAATTTTTTTAATGTATGAAGTGGTTAAGTTAGTGGTATGTCAAAGGTTTTATAAAAAAAAAAAATTCAAGGAAATGTAAAAGGCCTTTTTTTGAAAAAAGAAATTGTGACTTTTTGAATTGTAGAAATATGATTGTTTTAATTACCTTGTTTATAGATTTCATTATTAAGTTATAAACATCTAAATTAAAATAGATGAATGTATAAATGTAAAATTATGTGTAAAGTTACAACGGCACAATATAAATATGTATAGATTTTTTTTTTATTCATGAATCATTATTTCATTGTTTACTTATAAATATCTAAATTAAAGTTTTAAAAAAAAAATTAAATTAAAATAGATGAATATGTAAAGGTAAAACTATATAAAAAGTTAAAACTACCCAAGATGAACGTTTAACCATTGGTAGATGTGTGTTTTTTGAAGACTAACTGTATACACAATTGCTTTAGCTGGAACTATATAACTATGCAAATATTGTTGCGAGTGGTTCCATCATTTGCAAATTATCAAGTTTGGTGGCCTTACAAAACAGATATTTCATTTTGTAAAAAACTTTACATGAACTCCTCTTTTGTGACAACTTTTTTTTCTTTTGCCGAAACAACTTAAGAATATTAAGACTTAAGTTAACACATGTAGTAGTTGTAAAATACATCAATGATACGAAAAATAGAAAGGTTTAAATATTTAAAAAAACATTTTTAGTAGATTGTAATATAAAACATTTTTTTCTCAATATTTTATGTAACTTTTCCCATAAGATCAATATTGTTGGCATCCTTTAAAGATGATACATAATATTTTTGAGAAGAAGAAGAAGAGACGATGCTAACACATAATATAAAATTATTAAGTTTGCTATTAAATTTGTGGCAAAAAAATATATTAATATATCTATGATAAAAGTTTTTATCCAAATGATATATAGTACTTCATATATTTTTAGACTTGATTCAAAAAGTTCATTCTCAATAGCATTTTAAGTCTACAAATTGCTCAATCTATGGGCCTAGACACATTCAAAGGCTGTTATCTAAATTATAAATTATATGACCCTTTATCACACAAATATTTTGATTCCCCCAATGTATGGTAAAGGAAGGCAGGTGTGTCTAGCCACTTTCTTGATTTTTGCTTCATAATTTAATAGTATGGAGAATGTGATTGGATTTAAATGTTGAATAAAATAAGATGAGAGGAAAAATGAGTAAAAATAAAATATGTATCAATAAACATCAAATAATCCAAGTCGATCATTCTATGTAATATGTTAGGACATATGTAGAACTTGTTAGAACATATGTTACGTAAATTGGCTAATCCTTTAACAAAACGCACTTTACTTGAAATTGGGTAGATCTAGGATGGGTTTAGTACTTCAAGAAACATGTTGTTCAAACCAAGTATTAAAGCCATGAAGGTTGAACTAAGAAACAAGTGAAGAAAAACTGTTCATTAAAGCTGGACAGAAGCTGGACAGATTCTCGACAGAAGCTCAACAGAAATATCTATTGAGATCTACGAAATTAGAATTTTCAGATCTGATTTTCGGCCCATGCTAACATGTATGTGTAGGGTTTCTTTTCTCACAACCCTAGACATATATAAGGCTTATTTTAAAGGCCGTCACATACGAGAATACATGGAGAACACATGCAAAAGGTGACTGAGTGCCTTATTCTCTCTAAAAGAAGCTACTGCGTCTTTGCGCCTTGGGATTTTGTAACCAAGTGCATCTTGATCTTCATTGTTAATGAAGTGAAGAACTTTGCAGCCAACAATCTTCTTCAAGTTGGTGAGTCAGTCATGTACTGGGAGTCGTGCATCATTGGTTAGTCACGTACTGAGATCCGTGCAACAGGGTGGCGTTCTTCAAGAAGGTCTCTACTGTAAGTTCATTTATGGAGATTGTAGAGTCTAGGGACAAAGATTTTGTACTAGATCTGAAACTTCTCTTTATTATAGTGGATTGCTTTTTGGGAAGGTTTCCCCCCAGGTTTTTTACTGTGAAATTAGTTTGTTTCATTGGTTTTCCTGGGTCATCATATCTTGCCTTATTTAATTTTCCGCTCTGCATGATATTGACATGATATTGATGTTTGTTTGTTTTAACAAGGTTTATTCATAATAAATCTAATTAACAACTTTTTACAACTTAGGTTTAAAACTTGTTAATTATATCAACTGGGGTCTAAATTTTCCAACAAGTGGTATCAAAGTGGGTACACTCTAATTGGATTAATTTCCTAAGTGTGATCCTTGACCCCCGTTGTCATGGATCATGGACAATCTCTTTTGATTTCTCCTTTATTTGATGGCACTAATTATGCATACTGGAAAGTTCAAATGAAAGTTTTTTTGCAGGCTTTAGGTGAAAAAGTATAGCAAGCCGTTGAAGTTGGCTGGATTAAGCCAAAGGAAACGCCGGTGGATTGGGATGAAGCAACAATTAAAGCGGCAAATTTCAACAGTAGGGCCTTGAATGCTTTGTTTAGTGGGGTGACCAATGAGGAATTCAAGAATATATCATCCACGGAAGTTACTAAGGAAGCATGGACCATTCTTAAGACCACCTATGAAGGTACCAAGGTAGCAAAGACTGTGAAAATTCAAAGACTCACTAGTAGTTTTGAAGAAATAAGGATGGAGGAGGATGAGATCTTTGATGAGTTCTATGCTAAACTCAAGGATATTGTGAATTCTGCCTTCAACCTTGGAGTGTCTATAGCAGAATCCAAAATTGTTAGGAAAATCCTTAGGTCCTTACCTAAAAGATTCCATGCCAAGATCACTACCATTGAAGAAGTAAAGGACATTGATCAAATTCCTTTGATTGAGCTTGTAGGGAACCTTCAAACCTATGAGATGGGATTAGGTTTAATGGGAAAAGGTGGAAAGAGTAGAAACTTGGCTCTTAAGGGTATAGAGGAAGAGATTGATGACTCTGAAGATGAAGAAGAAAGCGAAAATGAAGATGAAGATGATGATGAGGATGAAGATATAACCTTCATAGCTAATGAGATTATCAAGTTTCTTCAATATAGGAAAAAGGATAAGGACAAACCTCCTAGGAAATCTAAATCCTCTAAGAAGGGTAAGTGTGAGAAACCCCTTATCCAATGCCATGAGTGCAAAGGTTTTAGTCATATGAGGATAGAGTGCCCAAACTACCTTATGAAGGAAAAGACCAAGAAGTCAAAAAATAAAGGGTTGGTTGCTATCTAGAGTGATACTAAGAATGACGCTTCTGATGAGTATGTGGATGAATGTGGTCACTTTATGGCTTTTGCTACCACGACCGATAAGGTGATTGTGGAGAGTGCTAGTGATAGTGAGGATTCTTCTGATGATGAAGTACCTAAGAAGTTGGCCCTTCAGGAAGCCTATGATAAGCTATGCACTGAATTTATAAAATCTGAAAAGACTTCTCATCGTTGTAGAAAAGAGCTTAATGAGGTAAAAACTGAAAAAAGCTGATCTGTTAGTCAAACTAGATGAGACTACAAGGTTAGTTGAGACTCTTGTTGTGGAGAACACCTCATTAGAAGAGAAGGTCAAGAATCTCGAGGTTGAGCTTAGTCAAGCTAGAACTCAAATAGAGAGGATGTCTAGTGCAAAGCCTGATGAGGTATTTATTAAGGACATATTTTATGTAATTGGCTAATCCTTTGACAAAACGCACTTTACTTGTATTTGGGTAGATCTAGGAGGTGTTCAATACTTCAAGAAACCTTGTTTCAAGTTCAAGTGTTGAAGCCATGCAAGTCTATCTAAGATTCAAGTGAAGAAGCGCTGATTTTTTAAAGCTCAATAGCTGCTCAATACCTCTCGACAGCTAGGCTATCTATCGAGCCTCTTAAGGTGTTTCTTATCGCAATCTCGACACCTTCTCGATAACTGGTCGATCGATCGAGAAAGTTCATGTCCCCTCAATAGCTTCTCGACACCTGGTGGATTGATCAAGCCTCATCTCTTGTGTCTGATATTTTAATCCTCGAGACCTAGCTCGACACCTTCTCGACACCTTATCTGTCGAGCTTTACGAATTTCAGATTTTCAGATCTGATTTTCAGCCCATGATGACATGTATGTGTAGGGTTTCTTTTCTCACAACCCTAGACCTATATAAGGCTTATTTTAGAGGCCGTCACATAAGAGAATACAAGAAGAACATATGCAAAAGGTGACCAATGTCTTATTCTCTCTGAAAGAAGCTACTGTGTCTTTGTGCCCTAGGGTTTTGTAACTAAGTGTTTCTTGATCTTCATTGTTGATGAAGTGAAGAACTTTGCAGCCAACATCTTCTTCTAGTTGGTGATTGAAGTCGCATACTGGGATCTGCGCAATTGGTTAGTCACGTATTGAGATTCGTGCATCAAAAGGTGGCGTTCATATACTGAAGAGTTCAGAAGTTCTGAAGCGGTAGAAGGTTTCTGCTGTGAGTTCATCTGCGGGGATTATAAAGTCTAGGGACAAAGGTTTTGTACTAGATCTGAAACTCCTTTTCATTATAGTGAATTGCTTTTCGAGAAGGTTTCCCCCTAGGTTTTTTACTGTGAAACTAGTTTGTTTCATTGGTTTTCCTGAGTCATTATATCTTGTCTTATTTATTTTTTCCGCTGCATGATTTTGACATGATATTGATGTTTGTTTGTTTTAACAAGTTTTATACATAATATATCTAATTAACAACTTGGGTTTAAAACTTGTTAATTCTATCAACCGGGGTCTAAATTTCCCAACAGTATTGAGTGCTCAAAAGCCTAGTTCTTATAAGACTGGCTTAGGATATGCTGTTTCCTCCGACCCCACCTCTTCCACGGCTTCATGATCAAAGACTGTCTTTATGCCCCAATCTGAGAAAAGTGATAAAGGTATGAAATCCAAAATTGATTTGGCAAATTCTAAATCATTTGTTAGACCTCATGTTTGTCATCATTGTGGTGTTTCTGGACACATTCGTCCTAATTGCTTTAAGTTGTATCCTCAAAAGCAAGTGTCCAAACGGTCACAGGTTTCCTCTCAAGGACCTACACCTTTCTTTGGAGAGTTATTAAAAGTTTTGAGCTTTTTAACTCAATTTCAGGAGAATTCTAATTCTCCTGTGTCCTTTAGTAGACATACTAGGACACGTGACTTTTCATCTTCATGGCCAAAGACTCGTTCTGTGTGGGTGAGAAAGGATCCTAAGACTTAATTATCTTTTCTGTTTGTCTTCTACTTTCATTCTTTTTATCTAAAGTAGGACTCTCTTTGCTTGATTCCTTATCTACTTTTGGAATCATGCTTTCATGCATCTGCACCTTTCTTTCATGCTTTCATGTTGTTTGTCTGTTTTTGTTTGGTTGTTTAGTTTTTATTTTGTTTTTTTTTAAAAAAAAAAAATACAAAAACAGTGTATTTGTGTATATTGATACTTGTGTACCTTGGATGGCTATTGAAACAAAGTTTTCTAAACTTTATATCTTTTGTAGCTTAGATGAGCATCTCAATGCACAACTAAGAAAGTGAGCTTTGTGGCTCGTGTTTGTAATGAGTACGATTAAGTAATCTCTTGTACTTAACACTCATATTACTCTTTGACGAGAAGGACTAAAAAATCCTAAGAGAAAGGCATAAATAAATATCTCACCACTAAAGCCCGCCAATCATGAATAACATATGTATGCTTTGGCATAGCAAAATTGTGATATTTAAAACTTAACATAATTGGGTATTTCTATTCGCTCTTATATGCCCATGCATGATATGCTCAAAAGAAAAAATATGCAAAGAAAAATCAAAAGCAAAAAGAATCAAAATGCTTTTAAATATGGTTGCAAGCGTGTTTCTATGAGATGTGGAAGTTATAAGATGTACCTCGAAGGTGATAGTCCCCATCAAGCAATTATGATTGTGTGTGAGTTAAATTGCTTTTTTCATATCTCAAATCGTCATAATATGAAACACTTATGCACTCTTGCGATGTTTTCACACACAACACGCAAATTCTTTGCTACTTTTGATACATGTGCAGGTACAATGTGATTTGACCATCACACGGGATACATGTGTCAATGTGTACTCACTAAACTGCCTTGACTTGTTTTTGAAATACAAAATTGGTTAGACTTGTTTAGTGTGTGTGCGTGTTTTGGATCTTGAATGCTTTGCATTTTGTTGTTGAGAGATGTTTTGAGAGCTTAATATGTTGATTGGATCTATGGTTGAGTACTTTTCTTGTTGCATTCATTTCTTTGTGTTTTTCCTCTCTTTGAAAAACCTGTTTTTATCAAGCTCGACAGCTTCTCAACCTCCTCGATAGATTCGCATCTATTGAGCCCGTTTTTCTTTTTCTCTCGATAGAAGTTAACGTAATTTCGATCCATCAAGATATTTTGGAGTTCTTCTCGATAGCTTCTCGATCCATCGAGAAACTTTCTGTCTGGCCGATAGATCCTTAACAGATTCTCGATCCATCGAGGTTGGCTTCTGCTCGATAGCAGCTCAACAGCTTCTCGATTTGTCGAAGACCCTCTTTCATGCATTGTTTTTCACGTGTTTTGCATCTTTCTATTATCTTGTCATCCATAGCATCTTTGTTTATTACATTTATGCATTTATATGGACTCCTTGTGCCCCCTTGATCATCTTTGATCATCTTTATGTTGCTCGGGTGAAGTTTTATAGCTTCTTGTACCCTTTGTCAATCATGACAAAAAGGGGGAGAAAATGTGGTTTCTTTTTAAGATTCTACATGATATGGGGAGAAATACATGCCTTTGTAAGGGGGAGTTGTGTTTCATCTTATTAGGGGAAGTTTTTACCTCCTTGTTATTTTAGGAGTTTCTTTTAGCTTCTTATACACCGGTCTTGTGACCATTTTTACATACATTGTGCTATCTTTGATATATATATATGATGATGTATGTCTTCTTCACCTATCTTTACATGTGTTGTTTCTTTTCTCTCTTTATACACGTGTTTCTTTTCACTCTTTATACACATGTTTCTTTATGTATGCAATCATTTATTTCTGTTTCACACTAAGATGCCTTGATGAGTTTTGTTTAAACTGTTTCAAAAAGACGGGTTATCAAAATCTATCATGCCATGAACTCTCTTCTTGCAAAGTTTTTCAAGAGTTTTTGTTAAGATTAGATTTTATTGTATTCAATAAGTGATTATGAGTTTAGTGATTTAATGCTTCTCTCATACTTCATTTGTTTGTTGTGGTTTTGACATGGATTGCCAAATGGGGAGATTGTTAGAACATATGTGGAACTTGTAAGAACATATGTTATGTAAATTGGCTAATCCTTTGACAAAACGCACTTTAATTGTAATTGGGTAGATCTAGGATGGGTTTAGTACTTCAAGAAACATATTGTTCAAGCCAAGTATTATAGTCATGAAGGTTGAACCAAGAAACAAGTGAAGAAAAGCTGTTCATTAAAGTTAGACAGAAGCTGGACAGATTCTCGACAGAAGCTCAACAGAAATATCTATCGAGATCTACGAAATCAGAATTTCCAGATTTGATTTTTGGCCCATGCTGACATGTATATGTAGGGTTTCTTTTCTCACAACCCTAGACATATATAAGGCTTATTAAGGCCGTCACATAGAATATAAGGAGAACACATGCAAAAGGTGACCGAGTGCCTTATTCTCTCTAAAAGAAGCTAATGTGTCTTTTCGCCCTAGGGTTTTGTAACCAAGTGCTTCTTGATCTTCATTGTTGATGAAGTGAAGAACTTTGCAGCCAACAATCTTCTTCAAGTTGGTGAGTTAGTCACATACTAGGAGTCGTGCATCATTGGTTAATCACGTACTGGGATCCATGCAAAAGGGTGGCGTTCATATATTGAAGAGTTCAGAGGTTCTGAAGCAGTAGAAGGTTTCTACTGTAAGTTCATCTATGGAAAGTGTAGAATCTAGGGACAAAGTTTTTGTACTATATCTGAAACTTCTCTTTATTATAGTGGATTGCTTTTCGGGAAGGTTTCCCCCTAGGTTTTTACTGTGAAATTAGTTTGTTTCATTGGTTTTCCTAGGTCATCATATCTTGTCTTATTTACTTGTCCACTATGCATGATATTGACATGATATTGATGTTTGTTTTTTTTAACAAGTTTTATTCATAATAAATCTAATTAACAACTTGGGTTTAAAACTTGTTAATTATACAACCGGGGTCTAAATTTCCCAACATAATATAATAACATTATATTATTATATACTATGTATCTGTTTGGATCCACGTTCACATTTCCACGTTCACATTTTCAACTTTTTTTTTTCCACGCGTTTTCTGCTTTTTTAGACAATTATCACTGTTCACGCACTGTAGCAGCACTATTCACACATTGTTCATGGGACCCACAGCCACTTTATTCAGAAAAAAAAATATTAAAAATGGGTCCCACGGTACTATTTACACATTTAAAAATTATTTTGCTACAGTGTTTTTAGTTTTCAGTTTTCAGTAAAAATAAGTTGTATCCAAACGGACCCTATATATATAATGTAGTAGGATAATATTTAATCAAATAGAATATAAAAGATAACAACTTAAAACACAAAACTAATGCATCAACCCAAAGTAGAATTCTAATTAACACAAAAATTCATCAACTTAAAGAATTGATGCAATAAAAATAAAAAATAAAAAATCAAACAAAAAATGAAAAACAAATTGAGAGAGAGAGAGAGAGAGAGAAATAAACTTTTTTTGTGTGAGAAAACTATGCATAGAATGAAAAAGAAAATGTCAAATTTATAGTAAGATGTTGAGAATAAGAAAAGTAAAAATAAAGGAAGATAAAAATGTAGAGAAAGAATGATATTAAGGTAGAAAGTAGTGGGGAGATGAAAATGTAAAAGGGAGGGAGAGTTTTGGAAAATTAATAATAAAAATAATGGTTAAAAGATATTTTGATTTTTAAATAATGGATTTTTTAAGTCACCTTAAATGAAAAAATTTTAAAAATATATATATAAAAAAATTGGAAACAAAAAATGATGACGTGACTGTTGATGTGGCTTAACGTGAGCGTAGCAACATTAAATGCTACGCTTCAGTTTTTAGTAATATATAGATTACTTAGGCGTGCCTAACATGGTGAAACTGAAAAGGAGAAAAGAAAGAAAACAGAGGCCATTCAAGCTGCATATAAAGGAAGATAAATCGATGGAATTTTCTTGGAGTTATGAGTGCTACAATTATGGAGAGTTGAAGTGTTCAGGAAGATTTTGCTACTAGCTTTGTGGTGAGATTGTATTTACTCATTGAGATTTATTTATTGTATATCCAATTTATTGTAGACTCAAGTTTGGCATAAACTTGAGAGTTGTAATCTCTATTTCGTAGTGGATATTTTTTTGGATTTGCCCCATGGTTTTTCCCTCTACATCAGATGATTTTCTACGTAAGATTTGGTGTTCTTGTGTGGTTGTGTTTATGTGGTGTTTGCTGAAATTTTATTTCCATAATATTGCTATTGCTTGGTAGTCATTAATTTTAATTCACACATAGACAATGAGGGGATTTAGGATTTTTCCATAACAACATTAACAATGACTGGCTTGTTAGAACACTCCACATTTTTTTGTGAACAAAAATTTCCTGCTGTATTGTTACTCTCTTTTGCAAATGTCTGATTTTTAGTAGTTTGTCTTCAAGCCGACTATTTTTTACGAGAATGTGGAAGGTTCAGTGGCAGCTCTAGGAATTTATTTTAGGGTGGTCACTAAGAAATTTAAATTATACAAAATCTAATAACGCGATAACTTGAATATTTGCTACAATTATGAGTCGAGTCACTAAAGAGAGTAAAAATTGTTGTGACTTCAAAGTTATAAAAAGAATATAACTGTCATCACCATCAAGGAGAACTGACAACCACAATATTTTTCTTGGTACCATTTTTTAGGGAAAAATGAAATTAGAGATTAATTTTATTGAATAGGTTGAACGAACTACAAATTTGAATGTTTAGCAATTTTTATCTTTTTGTTTTATAGTAGGTTTTTTGTTGAATGTTGGAGCATTTTAATATTAATTAATTAAAATGGATTTATATTACGATATAAATGTAAAGATGTGGGAGTTAATATGGAAAATAAGGAGTTAGTGAAATGTTTAATCCCACATTGAAAAATGAGAGAGACTATTTTATTCTTTTTAATTATGGTGATTAATGGGGCTAATATATATTGATTCAGATATTGGGCTAGATACATGCGCAAGAGAGAGATGAAGGGAGGATGTGTCAAAAATGGAAATGGATCAACCTCTTAAATCCTCCTACTTGACAGCCCATTTAGAATAATTATCATATCCATCAATGAGTAAATGACTCGAATTAATACTCCATTTTTATTATGGAAAATGAAAAGTCATTAACTCACTTAATGGACTAACCGTTTGGGCCTTTTCATTATTCAAAAACTCCTTATCTCATCCATTAATTGTGTAACTCCAGCCCATCAGATTTATGTCCAACAACTAATCTTGTAACACCCACTATGTCAGAATAATGGACCTAGTTAATCAAATTAATTTTGGTAATAATTTTGTGAGATCCATTAAGCCTATAAATAGACTCATTCAGACCCATCCAAGTTACTACAAAATAACAACGTTACAATATACTAAAAAAATCTAGCAATTGCAAGCATTCTTATACGCTAAAAAATAGAGAGGTTCTTGGCAAAGAAGGGTGTTCTTTCTGGTGGAGTTTTGGGCTTGAACACTTTATGTAGAGGTTGTTCTAGCCATACAACATTTGTTGGGCTGTTGTATCCTAGGGGAGACAAGTCAGAGATGGTTTGCACCGGTTACAAAGTTTAGCCAACTAAGGGCTTGAATCTCCTTAAAGAGAACAAGTGTTTAGTGTTGTGTATTTCTTATCTTCAAACTAATAATATTCAGATATATTATTCAGTTTCTCTTTGTGTTATTTCCATTATTATTGTGTTTGCACCAACATTGAATAATTAGATCACTTGTTGTTGTTTGGTCTTATCTTATTTTTGTTCGGTTTATGTTTGTTGTTATTTGGGCAAATATTTATTGTTGTTATTTAAGGTTTTTTTTTTTTTAATTTTATCAAAGGAATTAAGGATTATGTTTGGGGGGTAGAATTAATTTTGGAGTAATGCTACGTCCACAATATTTTTACAATAAATCTTATGCAAAAAGCTGTTATTGGTGGGTAAAAAAATATTATCAGTATTGAGCTCACATTAGAATCAGTAACAGCTTACCACATTGGATTTGTTGTAAAATTATTGTGAAAATGTTGTGAATATGGCATTATTCTTATTTTTATTGAACCCAACTTTTTGTAATTCTCAAGTCAGGGCATTCAACATTTTTATTAAGGTAGTCATAATAGGTTAGTTTAACATGATAGGCCAAGAATGTATTGACCCATTGTGATGAATTAATTAATTAATTAGCCAAGTTTATTAATTAATCAAATTAACATGCAAAATGCGTGGTAGCATAAACAATCCACCAATTAAACTAAATGCAGCGGAAATTAAATTGACATGGGTGATTTGTTTTTAAACGTGAAAAACCTACACGGCAAAAAACCCCACGGGTGATTTTAAGGTCACCACTCTCGAGAATCCACTATTATCAAAACAAGCGGTTATAAGTAAAGGAATCTCAGTACCTTATACCAACCTACAGTTGAACCCTTACCCTAATACCCAATTGGACTTGTTCTGTAGTGACAATCTCTCCTTTCAATATACGGCTCCCAGTACGTGACTAACCAATAGATGCGAGGATCCCAATACACGACTTAATCACCAACTTGAGAAAGATGTTGGCTACAAAGTTCTTCAATTCATCACACGATGAAGATCACGAAACTCCTTGGTCACAAAACCCTATGGTGTACAAACACAGCAGCTTCTTCAAGAAAAAGATGAACTAGGGAAAATTTTGTCTCCGGTCACAATTTGCATGAACAAAACTTTGTTTCACACTTGTGCAACTTGTGTAACCTTTGATGGCCCTCAAAATAATCCTTATATATGTTTAGGGTTGTGAGAAAAGAAAGCCTAAACACATACACATGGATTGGATGAAAAACAGCTCTGAAAAACTGAGTTTCATAAACCTCGATAGATAGCCATCTATCAAGCTAGCTGTCGAGCCACAGGCTTCAGCAGCTTTTAAATCTCGATAGATGCTAGCTATCGAGCTTTAAAATCCAGCACTTCATTACTTGATTCTTGGACAAACTTGCATGGCTTTAACACTTGAACTTGAAACCTTGTTTCTTGAAGCATTAAACACATCCTAGATCTACTCAACTACAAGTAAAGTGTGTTTTGTCAAAGGATTAGCCAATTACATAAAATAGTGACATATGTTCCTAATATTGAATCACATATGTCCTAACAATCTCCCCATTTGGCAATCCATGACAAAACCACAACAAACAAATGAACATATGAGAAAAGTCATAAATCACTCAACTCATACTCACTTGTTAAATACAATAAAATGTATCTTAACACAAATGCTTGAAAAACTTTGCAAGAAGAGAGTTTATGGCAAGTAGACTTTGATAACCTGTATTTCTGAAACACTTTAAACAAAACTCATCAAGGCATCTTACTGTGAAACAGAAATAATATATTGCATACATTAAATAAGAAACATGTGTATAAAGAGAGAAAAGAAACAACACATGGAGAGATAGGTGAAATAACATACATCAAAATATATATAAACCAAATATAAGTACAATGTATGTCAAATGGTCACAAGACCAATGTACAAGATATAATGTATCTAAAATAGAAAGAAAAGAAACGATACAAGAATCCTTACTACATCCCTCAATAACACTCCCCCTATCTCTTAAACTAACCCTCCCCCTATGAGTATGACTACTCTCATCTCAAAACTACTCCCCCTTTTTGTCACGAGTGACAAAGGGGTAAGTACATCAAGTAGACATTTCATCATCACTCGACGAACCATCATCATCATCCTCATCAGCATCATCACGGCCGGAGCCATCGTCACTTTTATCCTCAGATGCCTTGGGAGAAGGAGAGGAAGCCACAGTGAAACCACCCATGACAACCTGTCGTCGCGCGATACGACCAACAATGGTGTTCACCTAACACAACTCATCGTTGAGAGTGTCAAGGCGAGCATCCATGCGCACAAGCTGTGCCATGATGGCCTCAAGTGTCACTCCACCCGCTAAAGACGAAGGAGCGGAGGTGGATGGAGCGGTAGAAGCTGGAGGTGTTGCCGTCTCAGTCTGAGTCCGCCACGAGCGAAGCTGTGCAACACCCCGCTTAACGGTAACGGCGTCAATGGCACACATGAACATGAAGTAGGAAGACTCGGGATAGGAAACAGAAAAGTGGCGAAGGAGCCGCGTGATAGCCGAAGGAAAAATGAGCTTATCACGGGTCTTCATATCCTTATAGACATCTATAAGGGAAAGTATAAAAGGAGAAGGGAAATCAATAGAAAGATCCTCAATGAGGGATAACATAAACCGAGCACAAGGCTCTATGATAGTGTTATAGTGAGACAATGGATGGAGAACGAATGTCATCACCATGTTTAGGATTCTCAAACCTTTAGCAAAGGCCGAGCATGAGGTGTTTTGACGGTCACCCCAAGAAGAAGGTGTCTCACAGAATAAAGACGAGAGTTCGTCTTTGGACACTGTCCTCAGACACTCACAGCCAGGGTAGTCAGGATGCGCTACCTTGGGAACGTGTAGTACCTCGGATACAATATCTAGAGTAACTACCATGCGTATACCCCGAACGCGAGTGACAAACTGGGGTATAAAATAATCAAATCCGTGCATATTGGAGTAGAACTCATGTATGATCACGGAAGGGCACGTGACCGGGATGCCACATAGTGACTCCTAACCCCTACTGTAGATGACAGTGGGTAGGTCAGTGTCAGAAAAATCTGACAAAACGACTTGGCATTCCGAATGAATGCCACGTCGTGAAAAGTTCTCCGAGAAGTCTGATTTGGCCTTCTCATCACGGAACTGTACGTGAGATGGAATGGGGTCAGAAAGAGAAGAAGAAGAAGAAGATGCCCTGGAACGAAGAGGGTTCAAGGACGAAATGGATTTACATTTAGGTGCCATGACGTAACTAACGTAAGAAACAGAGAGAGGGGGAGAGAGAGAGACAATCATAAAAGCATCAACAAGATACAATATAACAAATATAAAAACTTGAAGGTACGTATGCATGAAAATGCATGAACATGTGACATGCAAACACAAATACATCATGGGCTCAGCCCAAACCAAACCTACCAACACACAACATTGCAACAAATATAGCACACATCTATAATGCATGAAAATATTGTTATAATGCAAATGTGATGCAATGCATGAAGTTTTAAACATCATTTTGACAAAACCCATCCCAAAAATTGAGCAAAAACTTCATTGATTTTGAAAAATCTCAAAACTTTCCAAAAATCCCAAAAGTTAGGTCAAAAACATGAAATGCATGATGAAGAGAGGGATTAAGGACCTTACCAGTGAAGAAAAGCAAGATTAAGGTCGAAGAACAATTGGGAATGAAGTTTGGAGTAAGTGAGAGGTGTTTGGGAGGTGAAAAGACTCAAATCAGTCGAGAGAAATCGAAGAGAATAGATCTAAAATCGCGAGGCACGTATATATAGAAATTTCATAAACCTCAATCGATCAAGAGCTATCGAGGTTTAAAAACGTGCCTTTTAGCTATCGAACTAGCTATCGAGGATCTAATGAGAGGTTTCCTCAACAATGAAGCTCGATGGAAGCAGACAGAAAGTTTCTCGATGGATTGAATTAGCTATCGAGAACTATCGAGAATGCGATAAGAAAAAGCTGAGGGGTCTCGATAGATAGCCTAGCTGTCAGAGCTATCGAGAAGTTATCGAGATTGCTTAAAAACAGTTTTTCAAAGAAGAGAAAAACACAGATATGAATGCAATCAAGTATGCTACTCAACCAAAGATCCAATCAACATTTTAAGCTCTCAAAATCATCTCTCAATCAAGAAAAATGTTAAGCACATAGATCCAAAACACACACATACACTAAACAAGTCTAACCAATTTTATATTTCAAAAACAAGTTAAGACAGTTTAGTGAGCATACATTTTCACAAGTATTCCTTATGATGGCCAAATCACATTGTACCTACACATGTATCAAAAGTAGCAAAGAATATTACAAGTTGTGTGTGAAAAACATCGCAAGATTGCATAAGTGTCTTCATGTTATGACGATTTGAGATATGAGAAAATTACTTTAACTCACACACAATCATAACTGTTTGATGGGGACTATCACCCTCGAGGTACATCCTATAACTCCCACATCTCCTAGAATACACGCTTGCAATCATATATAAAGCATTTTGATCTTTTTGCTTTTATTTTTCTTTGCATATATTTTTTCTTTTTAAGCAAATCATGCATGGGCATATAGGAGAGAGAAAAGAAATACCCAATGATGTTAAGCATTTGACATTCCACTTTTACTATGCCGAAGCATACAAATGTCATTTCATGATTGGCGGGCAACAGTGGTGAGATGGTTATTTATGCCTTTCTCTTAGAATTTTCTAGTCCTTCCCGTCAAAAAGAGTGATACGAGTGTTAAGTATAAGAGATTACTTAATCTTCTCATCACAAACACGAGCCACAGAGCTCACTTGCTTAGTTGTGCATAGAGATGCTCATCTAAGCTACAAAAGATACAAAGTTTAGAAAACTTTGTTTCAATGGCCATCCAAGGTACATAAGTACCAATGTACACAAACACACACTGTTTTTGTTTTGTTTTTTTTTTTTTTTTCAATTATTTATGAAAACCAAAATTAAAAAAAAAAAAAAAAATTTGAAAAGTAAACAAACAAAAACATGTTAAACAAAGCAATGCATAAAACTAGACTGACTCAAAACATGAAAGCAAAACACACAAGTAATGCAAAAATAAAAGCACGAAGGGGGGAGAGAGAAAAAGTGACAGAATCACTTGAAGCCATTTTCCTTCCACACCTTGGAAGAACCTTTCCGTTTAGCAAACCCTTAATCCGACGGTGAGGAGGAAGAATTTAAACTGTTCAAGTTCGAAAGGAACATGAGGGCTTTGAAAAGATCTCCAAGAGGAGCAAAGGAGGATGGAAACTGATTCTGGTTTCTCAACGCAATCATGCTATTGCTCTGTTGAGTGGCTAACCACTTATAACAATTAGGTCGAGTATGTCCAGCTGTGCCACAGTGATGACGAAAATGCTGCTTTTTCTGTTTGGGCTTTTGAATATTTCCCTTCTTAGCCCTAGAGTTCTTAATCTCTTTCTTATCAAGCTCAGGGGGTGCTCCTAAGATAGATTTACCTTTGTCTACATTCTCACTAGCTAATTCATTCTTAGCATCATTGCTCTCAGTTTCAACATTATTAGCAGGAGGAACGAAAATAGTAGTACTAGTAGAAGCAATACTAGGAGAAGAGAAATCATACCCTAAACCGGTTCAATCGGAAACAGATTTCTAAAGACTTAGCATCTCATCGAGCTTAGCACTTGAAGTCCTTTCCATTTGAGCTCTGACTTGGAATAGTTCTGCCTCAAGCTTTTTGGTCTTCTCAGCCAAGAAATTATTCTCAAATCTCAGTGCTCCAATAGTCTGATTGACTTCATCAAACTTTGTAGAGATTTCTTCTCACTCAAGCTCCACATCACTAAGCTTCTTGGTGGCCAACCTATACAACTTCTCATGCTTTTCTGAGACCTTGTATAACTTTGCATAGGCTGTGTGGATGTCATCTTGCTCATCCATCTTTTCAAACTTAGACTCCACCAATTCCTCTTCTTCATCCACATCTTCAACAATCCCTTCAGTAGGATTTACGGTGGCAGTGAAGGCATTTAGGATTCCATCATCCTCATTATCAGAATCATCCTCAGGCTCAGTGTCACTCAACGTAGCAGCAAGTGCCTTGCTCTTCCCAATGGTCTTGAGATACGTAGGGCACTCTTCTTTCATGTGACCGAAGCCCTGACACCCAAAGCATTTTGGTCCTGAGGGTACAGTGTACTGACCGCCATCCCTAGCATCCTTCTTCCCTTTGTCTTGACTCTTAAATTGTGAAGAACTGGATTGCTTTCGGTCCTTGTCAAATCCTTTCGCGTTGGCATTCTTCATAAACTTCTTAAATTGCCTCGTGATATAGGATTTCATCTTAGAATCTTCATCGTCTGAAGACTCATCAGTGTCACTGCTCTTGGCTTTCAAAGCCATGCTCTTGCTCTTGCTTGATTTCCCTATCCTCATCAAACCCAACTCATAGGTTTGCAGATTTCCAACCAGCTCAGTCAAAGGAATTTTGTCGATGTCCTTTGATTCCTCAATGGCAGTGATCTTGGCATGGAATCTCTCGGGTAGAGATCTGAGCACCTTTCTCACAATCTTGGGTTCAGGAATGGTTTCCCCAAGATTAAAGGCTGAGTTCACTATGTCCTTGAGCTTGGCATAGAACTCATCGAACGACTCATCCTCCTCCATCTTGATCTCTTCAAAGCTTGTAGTAAGCCTCTAAAGCTTTGAATCCTTGACAGCCTTGGTTCCCTCATAGGTTGTCTAGAGGATGGTCCATGCTTCCTTAACAGTTTCAGTAGAGGATATTTTCTTGAACTTCTCATTTGTGACTGCACTGAATAAAGCATTCAATGCCCTGCTGTTGAAGTTAGCTGCCTTAATCTTAGCATCATCCCAGTCGGCCGGCGCTTCCGTAGGCTTAGTCTAGCCTATCTCCACAGCTTGCCACACTTTCTCATCTAAAGACTGCAAGAAAGCTCTCATGCGTACTTTCCAGTATGCATAGTTAGTGCCATCAAATAAAGGAGGTATAATAAGAGACTGTCCTCTATTTATGACAAACAGGGGTCAATGGATCACATAGCAAAGATTAAAACCTAATCAGAGTGTGCCTGCTCTAATACCACTTGATAGCCAAGAATGTATTAACCCCTTGTGATGAATTAATTAATTAATTAGCCAAGTTTATTAATTAATCAAATTAACATGCAAAATGCGTGTTAGCACAAACAAATCACCAATTAAACTAAATGCAGAGGAAATTAAATTGACATGGGTGATTTATTTTCGAATGGGGAAAACCTACACGGCAAAAACCCCACCGGATGATTTTAAGGTCACCACTCCCAAGAATCCATTATTATCAAAACAAGCAGTTACAAGTAAAGGAATCCCAGTACCTTATACCAACCTACAGTTGAACCCTTACCCCAATACCCAATTGGACTTGTTCTGTAGTGACAATCTCTCCTTTCAATGCACGGCTCCCAGTACGTGACTAACCAATAGATGCGCGAATCCTAGTACGCGACTTGATCACCAACTTGAGAAAGATGTTGGCTGCAAAATTCTTCAGTTCATCACACGATGAAGATCACGAAGCTCCTTGGTCACAAAACCCTATGGTGTACAAACACAGCAGCTTCTCCAAGAAAAATATGAACTAGGGAAAATTCAATCTCTGGTCACAATTTGCATGAACAAAACTTTGCTTCACACTTGTGTAACTTATGTAACCTTTGACGACCCTCAAAATAATCCTTATATATGTTTAGGGTTGTGAGAAAAGAAAGCCTAAACACATACTCACGGATTGGATGAAAAACGGCTCTGAAAAACTGAGTTTCATAAACCTCGATAGATAGCCATCTATTGAGCTAGCTATTGAGCCACGGGCTTCAGCAGCTTTTAAATCTCGATAGATGCTAGCTGTCGAGTTTTAAAATCTAGCACTTCATTACTTGATTCTTGGACAGACTTGCATGACTTTAACACTTGAACTTGAAACCTTATTTCTTGAAGCATTAAACACATCCTAGATCTACCCAATTACAAGTAAAGTGCGTTTTGTCAAAAAATTAGCCAATTACATAAAATAGTAACATATGTTCCTAACATTGAATCACATATGTCCTAACATTACATATAATTTTCTTTTTTTTTGGCAAGTGTATATATGCCATTTTTTGCAAGTCAGGGTGGTCCTGTGAGCACCCTGGCTTACATGTAGATCCGCCAGTGGGAAGGTTGACAAGAGGAACGGAAAGGTGATATTATGGAAAATTTTACCATATTTTCTGGGAAGTATAATACTAATAACATACCTTCTACTCTCACATAAATAATAAGGTCTACAAAAAATTTAATTAGTATGTACAAACTCTCACATGAATAATAAGGTCTTCAAACAAATTTAATTAGTATATACGTGAGAGAAGTGATGAAATGCCATTGTGCACTCCCAAGATATTGAATTATCCTTAAAAATTATACAGCAGTGTTACGTTACATTTTCTGATTAAAAGAGATAAATAAAGAAAAATGCTACATTGACAACATTTATGGAATAAATCCTATGTGTCAATCTATTACTAGGTTTAATCTGAACCACCATTGACATTACATTTTTGCCTCACTAATAACAACTTAGCACCTAGAATTTATTATGAAATTATTGTTAAAAAATTAATGTTATGAACATAATTACGTAACATTTTTCATAAATAAATGTTGCTCGTCACACATTTAATTTGGTGCCAGATTTTTGTCCATTTGTTTTTGCTTCAGTATCTGATGGGAGCAGGGCCGGCCAGTAGGAACTTTGACTAGTTTGATCTCCAGGCTTACTGACAGCTGAGAGACTTGTGTATTGTGCGAATTGTTGAAAAATCTCATCTCCTCCCATATCATGGAATTTATTGTACTCACTACAATATACTAAAGTTTATTGAGCAGATTTTCTATTTTAGTTTTGTCACACCATGGCTGTACCATAACTCTTTGCAAATTTCCTAATGACTACCAAATTTCCCACATATTATGGTAACTAAGCTATAGATAAATACAAACTAAAGCGCCAATATTGTCAAGTTCGAGTGGGGACCTTGATAAAAAATAGACATGTAAGAGACGTGTGCTAATTGATTCCTAGCTCTTAACAACTTTGATTCCTTACTATAAGTTGAAGAAAAAACCTTATAGCGGAGCTCTTATTTGGACAAATATCCCTATCGAGTATCAACATGCACCGGCTGCTATTGACTTCTATGCCTGTGTTCAGTGACAAAACCTTCCTCAACGTTGACTCGTGGGCTAATAATTTCCACATTTCTGAAAAAGATCCAAGGATTTTTGGTGAGCCAACTGTATAACCGGGGAGCTGATATGGGTCCACATTGGGATGGGGGGACCTATCCAATATGAGATGTAATAGAATATTCTCATGCAAACGTTGCATAAGCTACAAATTGTTGGTAATGACAATGTGATCAGATAAAATGATGACTAACAATAAGCCAATACATTAAAAAAATTTACATTCTTTTCTCTCCACTTTTGCTTTCACTACTTTCATATCCGCCATTGTTACAAAGTGTTTGGTAACATGTAAAACGCATTCCAAGCGTAAAATATTTTCAGCTGAAAATATTTTACGAAAAGGAAAATGGATTCAGATGTTTGTTTGGTTTATAGTGAATACACTGGAATACAATTTTTCAGTGTTTGGTCGTGCGTGTAAAAGCGTTTTTCCAGTAAAAGCGTTTTTCCAGAAAGTATTTTCCTGCATTTGGCTACCCAATGTAAAACATTTTCCTGGAAATCAGTCAAAAAATTACCTATAATACAATTGAGCTTCTCAAAATACCTATACACATCATATATGTACATCCATTAATTCCAATTACAAAAAATATTAACATATGTACATCCAAGTTTCACATTCCCAATTACAAAGGTAGCTACATACAAAAAACAAAAAATCAACGGTTCTTTTTTTTTCATTCACCCAAGTTTAGATGTAGCATTTTATTGAGCTCACCATTGGGTAGGACTTGAGATGCCACTGCGTTAAGCATTCTTGCATTCAACTCTGCAATCTTCATTGCATTGTTCCACTGCTCAATTGCGATATCTAATTGGTATTTCAATAAATCGTATTTAACATCTCCTGTGCAGTAAGGGCTCTCTTCACTTGAAGGAGTTCTGGAACTTAAGCTGGAAGGAGTAGAATATGTACTGGATGAAGAATCATGTTGCACATTCCCACCATCAATTTGCCAAAACTTCATAAAAGCCACTTTTGCATCCATTTTATGCTTAAACGCCTTGTGATCTACTCCAGAATATTGATGAACTTGGGCACGGGCTTCTTCCCGTGTGTCGTACACTCCAAACACACGACCAACAAAAATAACGTATGTCTTACCCTTTAAGTGGTCATTAGGATAAACAGTTTAAAAACCAAAATTGGCATACATATTTAGCATTATGACATACATTTTTTAGCATACGAAATTATTTGACATACCATTCAATCGAGTGTGTAAGTAAGAAGGTGTTATTTTCCAAAAAACTTCCTGCAATACAAGACAGTGTAGACCCTTTCAACCATTATCTTAGCAAAGTCTCTGCAATAATTGTTGTTAAACCATCCAAATTCACATAAATACTGAGCCCAATTCAAGAACATTGCTAAATTCAGTTTACCAAAATATTCACAAGCTGCCATAACCCTTTACAAACACATATTGCAGATAACATTATGCACATAAATTTTGAGGTCAAATAAATATATACCTAACTATAAATATTTATATATATATACACACACACACACACACATAAATAAATAAATATAGCAGATCGTGGGTTTGAGGTCATGATGGTGGGTTTTTTAGTTGGGCAAATCAAGTACAACACATGGCTGCTCGATCTGGGCATGCTAATCGGAGATGGGTTTAAGCAAGATGGGCGAGCTAATCGTGGGTTGAGGTCGAGATGAAAAACCAAGGAAGACAAGAGAAAAGAGAGGAAGAAAAGGATATAGAGTACTTACCGATGCGTGGAGAGTGTTGAGGCAGCGCGATCTGATCGAATTCGGGTTTGGGTGGTCGGAGATGGTGGCTTTCCGTTATAGCTCTCTCTCTCTCTCTCTCTCTCTCTCTCTCTCTCTCTTCAGATTTTCAATCCGTAAAACTGAGTTTGAAGGTAAATTGCGTGTGTAATTGATTTTACGGGTCTGGGGGCTGAATTTTACAGTCAATGAAATGGTTTTCAGTTTGACCAAATTTTACTTGCGCACCTAAACACACATCAAGGTGTAAAATATTTTCCCAAATCCATTCTCTACCGAAGTGGACCAACAATGTCAAGTGGGATAAGCTAGAACTCAATTAGTTTAAGCTCAACACAGATTGGTTGTCCCTAGGAAATCCAAAGCTAGCAGAAGTTGGAGGTCTTATTAGAGATCATCGAGGAACGTGGTTAAACTGCCAATATTAGAGATCATCGAGGACTTACTAGAGATTGTCTTAATTATGTATTCAATCTCAGGTTGTTGAAATGGAACATGATGCAAGGATTGTAGTTGGTATGCTAATAATGTTCTGTCTTCAATTGTGGCTAATTGTAGGGAGCTTATAACCAAAACTAAGTACAGTAGACCACGATTGTCCATTGCTTCAAGGAAACCAATAGTTGTGGATATGACCTAACATGAAAAGGGACCAACCTGAAACTATATTTTGTTATTTTCTTAAAACCCTCCTAGTGTATTAATGCTTTTTGAATGAAGAAGAAAAAAAGTTAACTTCATTTGAATAAATGGACATGGCTTAGAGCAACCACATCAACGGTTGCAAAATCTTACAAAATACAAAAAGTAGTTCATTTTACACATTTTGACCAAAAAAACACCCACATCAATGGGTGTAAATTTGTACATAAATGCAAAAGTGCTACAGTAACCGTGCATATATGCACGGTTACTGTAGCTTTGCATTTAATATTTTACTTTTTTTTTTTCTCTCCTTCACCTCACTCTTTCTTTTTCTCTCTGGTGCATCTCACTCTCACCCCTCTCTTTTTATCTTTGGTCCCTCAATTTCACCTCACTAATCTCCAAAGCAAGCCGCCACTAATTTCAAAAGCAAGCCGTGCCACTGATCTCCGAAGCAAGCTCACTCTCACCATGCCACCGCCAATCGCCACCGAAGCTCACTCACTAATGCGATCTCTAAAGCTCACTTGCCAAAGCTCTCACCGTGCCACCACCGATCGCCGCCAAAGCTCTGTTTGATCAATGGGTTTTGGGGTTTTGATCCTTTTTAATTGTTTGTTTGATCAGTTTTGGGATTTTCTGTTTGATCAGTGTGTTTTGATCTTTTTAATTCTTTGTTTGATCAGTTTTGGGATTTTCTGTTTGATCAGTGGGTTTTAGGGTGATGGTGCTTAATGATGGTGGGTTGATGATTGTGGCTGATGATGGTGTTTAATGATGGTGACTGATGCTGATGCTTGATGATGGTGGCTGGGTGGGTTAATGGTGGGTATAGATTGATCGTTGATGGTGGCTTGGGTTGTGATGGGTTTGTGAGAGGGTTCTAGAGAGAAGTGTGAAGATGAATATTTTATTAAATAAATATGTATAATAGACAACTTGATGTGGGTGTTTTGCAAGAATATGGGTGTAAAATAGAAAAGGTAGGTTTTTTTTTGCAAAATTTACAAAAATTTTACATCCACTGATGCGGATGCTCTTACTTGAGAGTAGGAACACAGTTTTCAATATTTGATGATAAATATAATTCTACATTGACAATGTTGTATGATATTGGTAAAAAATTGTTAGCGAGCCTCCAACAATGTGATTGTGATTTCATTGGTTGAAGAAGATACGCGTTTACTCGTGAGAAATTGACCTTCATTTGAATCCTTTTCCAAGAAGAAACCAGGTTGTTTGGGTTGAGGCAATGCACTCTCACTGCCTAACATCACAACAATAGAAGATATGCTTGGTCTATCCTCAGGACGTTGTTGCACGCATAAGAGACTCAGATGGATGCAACGCAATACTTCTGACATTGTGCATGATTCTCCTAAACATTCATCAAGCAATTCCAAAGGCCTGCCCTCATTCCACAGTATCCATGCCTAAATAAAAGAACAGTTGTCATTCATCTGTCCAACGTATCTAGATAAGTAATCTAATTATTTGATACTTACATGTCCAATAAGGTTATGCTTGTTGTTTGGATGATAAAACCCTCTACTTTTCTTCCCACTTATGATCTCCAACAATAAAATCCCAAAACTAAAGACATCAGATTTTGTTGAGAAGAGTCCGTCAAAAGCATATTCTGGTGCCATGTAACCACTGCAGGGCATCACAAGTTTTAAGTAAAAATTAAGTTGGAAATGTAGATTTACATATAGATAATATCAATGAAACTTACTAAGTTCCAACCACTCTCTTTGTGTTTCCGTCTGACTGATCTCCTCCAAAAGTTCTAGCCATGCCAAAGTCTGAAATTTTAGGACTCATCTCACTATCAAGTAAAACATTACTTGCCTTGAGATCTCTATGTATAATTCTCAATCTAGAATCTTGGTGAAGATATTGAAGCCCTCGAGCAATTCCACATATAATGTGGAAGCGCTTGGACCAATCTAACAATTTGCCTTTCATTTGATCTGGTAAGTATATGGTTCAAGTTAATTATATATACCCTTATTTCAACCAAAATTTGGAAAATTTCTACATTTTAAGAAATATTGATCACATAATTACACCAACTAGCAGAGTGTATTAGGTTAAGGGATCCAAACCAAAAATGAAGGAGTCCAGGCCTTTGTTGGGCATGTATTCATAAACCAACAGTTTCTCTTCTTCTTGAATGCAATAACCAAGAAGTTTTACAAGATTTCGGTGTTGAAGCTTGGAAATTAGCCTTACTTCATTTTTGAATTCATTCAATCCTTGTCCAGAACTCCTTGAAAGCCTTTTGACAGCAATTTCTCGTTCATCTTCTAGTATACCCTGAAATTCTCATTCGCAGATTGCTAAATTCTGAAAGCAAAACAAAACAAAAGAGTGCTTCATCATTTTAATTGCTTTTGTACATCACAAACTTACCATGTAAACAGATCCAAAACCACCTTCACCAATCTTCTTGTTGATTGCAAAGTTCTCAGTGGCACAAACTATTGTGGATAGGTCAAAGAAAGGGAGCTCAAGGTCTTCGTTATGGCCTTCATTGTTCTGATAATCCATAATTCCACTTCTCTCTGTTTTTACTGAGATAGAAAAGAAATTCAGTAAAAAAAGAATAGGCGTGGCGTCATTATGAGATAAAAGTTAAGATATAAAGGAAACTTCAAATAATAAGATTGGATATAAATTCTAGTTAAGCTGGAAACAAAATATCGTATGACTATCTTCTATCATGAAAGCATAATCTTCTTCATATCTTATAAAAACGATTTATTTCTCCCATAAAGATAGTATCCCACTTGAACAATGAGACTAATACGAAAATAAATAAAATATGTAGCAGTACAAGTACAGTGGTGCTTATATAAGTGATCTAAAATAAATCAAAGTACTTAACAAAAACAAACTATAAAGCTTTCAAAATTATATCTGTATTAGTTTAAGTCCAGTATAATAAGCACTTTGCTATTTTAGTCATTCCTACAGATATCTACTAAAATGAGTACCTTGGCTATTCAAGAATATCCACTTGAAACTCAAGATTAAAAAGGTCTATGTATGTGTCTGGATAGCAATGAATCTCACGTCTGTGTTTTGTGTTGCGTTTTCTCTTCTTTTTTTTTTTTTTTTGTCAGCTGCAGCAGGGGACAGCGGCTACTGTTCATGAACAGTAGCCACACTTTTCCTACTTTTTCGTCACTTTTATCAGTTCTGTGGTCCCGTGAATAGTGCACAGGACCCATAAATATCACTTTCAGCAATTTTTTCATTAAAAATGGGTCTCACAGCACTATTCACACATTTAAAAATTATTTTGTTACAGTGTTTTCAGTTTCAGTTTTCAGTTTCAGCAAAAATAAACTCAATCCAAACGGACCCTATATCTTAAAATTTCTATGGACTTTTAGAGGGCAGCATGGTTTTGTGCAATTAGTAAAACAAATCTCACCACTTCAAATTAGACACAATAGGTTAGAAATTACCTTAAAAGTCCTGTTTTGATTTTGGTTTGGGTGTTTTTGATGTGTCCCATCACCCATTTTGACACTCTTAATTTAAAATTAATATATATATATATATATTTATATATATATATAACCCGAGTTTCCAAAAACATATCTTTGGTCAAATCCAAACCTAAACTACCGAGTCAAAAGTGACCAAATCAATTTGCCTCGATCTTTTTTTTTTTTTTTTTTTTTTTTTTTTTTTTTTTTTTTTTGATAAATAACATAAGAATTTTTATTAAGAAAAAAAAGCCAACCAAGCACATTGGAAGTGTACTACAACGGTACAAATTAAGAACCTAGATTACAACGATCAATAAGATCGGAGAGAGATAAACAAGAACAAGATGGCATAATTAAACTCCAATCAAGGAGGGTACGGAAAAAGACAAACTTAATGTCAAGAATAGACCGTTCACAATCCTCAAATCATCTAGCATTCTATTCCCGCCATAAACACCAAAACAAACAATGCGGCACAAAACTCCATAAATCAATATTTCGATGTCTACTGAACTTGCCTTGCCAAGAAGCTAACAGCTCACTAACTTTATACGCCATAAACCAATGGATACCAAACAAACAAAATACCATAGAACTCAACTCATATGCTATATGACAATGAAGAAGAAGGTGATCCACCGATTCCCCACACCTTTTATACATAAAGCATCAATCTAGCACTGCAATATGCCTCTTCCAAAGATTATCTGTAGTTAAGATTGCTAATTTAAGAAAAGAACGCTAATCTAAAAGGAACATTCGATTGCCATATCATTTTCCAAGGAAAAAAAACGACATAATAAGGAGATAAAGAGTGACAGAAATCTCGAACCTCAAAACCTCTACTCATTGCTGGCTTCTAGCAAAGTTTGTCAGCACCAACACCTCGCACCTTCGTGGAAGAAATCACATCCAAGCCAATGACCCTGCCTCCCAATCCTGCGCTAGACGACGAAACTGAAAGTCCCAGTGAGGCCTCCCATTAGAGAAACGCATGACCTCCGACATAGAAGACTCCCTTGCCCAACTAACGCTATACAATTCTGGAAATGCTTCCTTAAGAGAACAATCCCTACACCATACATCCTCCTAGAACTTTACGCTAGTACCATCACCCACATCAAACCGAAGAAATTTAGAAAAGGCCAACCAACCACTTCTAATGGATTTCCACACACTAACACCATAGGTCCTTGACACCAATTTTGTACACCAACCACCCCCACTATCCCCATATTTCGCCTAAATGGATTAGAAATTTTCCCCAATCTAATGGAGAAAAAATTTATTCGTGTCAAATTACAAATCCCTAGGATTAATGAACTTCAACCAAATTTGACCGATCGACTTTCAAATTACAATCCTTAGGATTAATCAACAAATTTGACCAAGGGTTTATCGATGTCCAAATGTACATGTTTATTGTAATTATGTGTCAAATCAGTGAATTTCATCAATTCATGTCCAAACCCTAGGATTGACCAACTTTGTCTGAGTTTGACTGAGGGTTTTCTAAGGTCCAAACGTACTTGTTTACCTAGATTAGGCATCAAACCAGTATATTCTATTGATTTATGGTCAAACTGCAAATTTGACTAATTTTGACCAAAGTTTAACTAGAGCTCTGTTGTCTGATCAGCGTGAATTTGGTTCCATTCTAAAAAGAATGAAAAAAAAATATCAAAAATCAAAACGACTATTTGCAGGCTACAATCAAAGTTGGAACAAACAATATATCATGAAATTAAGGGAAAATGGCTCAAACCAGGGCCAACCGTCGTCGAATTGATGTAAACTGGAAACCATTGGAAAGATCACAGAAAAAAAAAATAATAAATAAAAACTTTGATTTTATATGCTTTGGACATGGAAACTCCAAAAGAACCACTCACACTCACAAAAAATAATCAAAACTGTTTCAGGTTACGTTGCCGTGATCATGACTTTTCATGTCAAGAAATTGGAAGTGCAACTTTGGCACTATTAAAGCTTTATAATGATAAGTCATTTGAGTTAAAGGGACAACAGGAAGGTCGTTAATTAAGAGAATGAAAGTCAATGGATTCTTTGGAAATCTTGGATTTCTTTTTCAAAATCAGACTGCACTAGAACCATTCCACGCAAAGTTGTTTCGAACCACACATAGTTCATCTGAAGAACATTTACTTTCTTAAACTATGTAAAATTATCTAAACCTTTCCTAAACCATGCAAAATTTTCTACAACTTGGTTAAACTGAATTTTTACATGGAAGTTCAAATTGTTGGTAATTTTACATGAAAAAATCTGAAAATTAGGAAATGCATATTGTAAGTCCCAAAATCATCTTGGGGTACTAAATCTGCACACTAAGTTGCCACAAATTGCTTAATGAGATTTCAAAAGGCATGTACTTCAAGAAACTAGTCAAAATTCTGTACAACTTGGCTAAGCCCGATTTTTTTGAGGAAGTTTGGATTATCAGGTTTTTCGCACTAAAATGGAAAGCCGACAAAAATCTATGATTGGGTCAAAATTGCCTCACCAACTACCTAACTTCACAAGACTTATAACCTTCGGATCATTGTACAAAACTACACAAATGAGGAGGCACTAGAAAGTAGGTTTCATAAACTTTCCAAGGACACCAAGACCACCCAATGAAGGCCTTGACTAGTTGAGAAGACAGTTTTAGGCAGAAAATTTTAGTTGCACAAGGTGTATGACCTGCTCAGCAACACCAAGCATGGCTCAACCAATCGCTCCATGGCCTATAAATAATCTTGTTCTATTCATCACAAAGCTAGAGTAGGAGCATTGAGGGCTGATCAAGCGAAGCTTACTGGACGGCATGACTCATGGTTTTTAAACCCAAACCGGACTGCCCAATCTGATTGGGTTTACCACAAAGCGACAACCAATCCGGTTTATATATATATATATATAAACCCTGCATGCTAAACAAAGTCAGTGAACCACCCTAACCACCAGTTGAACCGTTCATAGTTCAACTTGTTCAAGGTAGTAACATTTTTCTAAGAAAACTTACAAAGGACACATGCTGTGGGGATTTAAACCTCAGGCATCTGCCCTTAAATTAGTGTCACGTACCATAAGGCAGTTGATTTTGTTGTGACTTTAATTGAATAACTATTATATTTATTGTTCTCTTACAGGATTAATAGGTTTTTATTTTATTATATAACCTCTCTCTCTCTCAATATATTAGTACCATTGAATTTGTATTAACTAAATTTATTTGTGATTGAAGAATTGTGCTTTTGTATTTCAACGTGATATTTATGAATCTATTTGTAAAATAGACTTATTTTAAATGAAACTGCTTTATTCTTAAAGGACTACCAAACAAAAAAAAAAATTAGCTTTATTATTTTCTATTAACCTAATAAAAATCGCTAAAATTCATTTGAAAGTTGTTTAAATTTCTTTAGATATTTTTTGGTCGATTTTGATAATTTTAACAAATGTAACACAATTATTTGTATTTTAATTAACTAGTAAATTATATATTATTAAGATTCGACCAGACTCAAACCTTGGACCTTCACCTTTTCTAATTCTTTGAACAATTTGGTTTTTAAAACTTTGGCACAATGCCACTAGAGTGTGAAGCAAGTGCACGTGAGTTGTATATCCCAAAGTTTTTCTCACTTTAGTTTTCTGAATCTTAAACATTTATATAGTTAGTATTTAAACGTTTTCTTACGGTAGCACTATAATAAATATCTTTGCACGGCCCAAGGAACGGTGTCCAAAGCTGTGCGTGCGTGGCATGAATAGGTCAAGGGCATCCTAATGGTAAGGTCATTTGCATTCAGAAGTGGCTAGACTATGGCAGATAAGGAATTACTTCTTTGACAAGTAATTAGTGGTTCAAGAAATTGGTATTGCTTGGCAAAGAAGTAACGTTCTATTCCTTACCCAGTGAGGAATCAGAGTGGGAGTCATATATATTAAGGGTTTGGTGTCATTTGCCCATGAGGTTCTCTTACATGGGGAGAGAAGAAGAGTCTTTGAAGATCTTGGAATAAGTTTTATTGAAGAGTAAATGAGTTAAAAATATATCTATTTCTTGAGTGGGAGAGCATAATTGGAAGAACTAGAGCTTTGGATTGTGAGTGTTGTGAGTGTATGCATGAAAAAGGCCAAACCATGTCAAATACTGTATTGTGTGAATGCTTTTATTTCTTGTTTGTGTGTATTTGCTTCTGCTGACACGAAATTAGAACCCAAAAAATTGTCCAAAGTTTGCTTAGTCTAATGACACTGTTTAGTCTGTGAAATTCTTTTGGAGTGCACTGAAACATTTAACACGATTGTAGTATACCTCATACCAACCTTGTTCTAAATTTTGTATTATCAAATGGAAATAAGTAGATTTTGCATATTGACAAAGAGATCCTGTTTAAAAGCAAAAGGCCTATCAAGTGATTCCATGGGAGAATACTACCATATGTATGCAATGGTTTGCAGAGTAAAGTTATTTTACCTTTTAAGTTTGTTCTGCTTCTGCAAATGTAAAGGCCAACTAAGAGCATTCCACAAACTGCAGCAAGGGTGGCAGCAACTATCACTGCTCTCTTTATCTTATGAACATGACTTGCCTCTTCATGGTTGAAATTAACACGACAAAGAAAAATGTAGTTAAACTAAAGCTAATGGATGTGAAACTGAAAGGAAAGGATTGCAGGAAACAAAATCAAATCAGAATGAAAAGCATAATGGAAACAATAATTAACTTCAATAAGGCGTTCTTATTACAAAATTAACTTCATACCTAGCTCTGAAGCCAGCATTCTGATGTATAGATCTTGCCCACCAGAAAGAAACTGTCTAATATCCATTAGATCACCAAACCACATGGCACAGCCACTACCACTTCCTCTGATATCTGAGTTTGTATAAGCCATACATGAACAGTTGTTCAAGCACTTGGCCCTGCATTCATTGAGGCTCATACTTTGATTCACCCAAGTATATGTAGTATCTGGCCATTTCAAATCAACAAATTTGAGAAATCCATCTTTATCGCAGCTCAGAGGTTTATTGCGTACACAACCTTGAGACCAGTCCATTAAGCTCCATTTTTCCGGTAATTTAGGCTTGAATCCTTGTAAGCATTGGCAGACCGGTGATCCACTAATGATACAATTTCCATTGGATCCACAAAGGCCATAGTAGTCACAATAGTCTCTAGGTACTGATGTATAGCGGTGCCAAACTTGACTAGCTTCAATCCATATGTAGCGTTCACGTGTATTGCTAGTTTGGTTCAAAACTATTCTTGAGATTACTGATTTATTTTTGAGGTTGTAGGTATAGTACACTTCATACTCATTAGAAACAAAGAAGTAATCATAAATCGGATTGGGCTTTAGATCCGGTGTACCACTGAACTGAAGACCGTTCCATGGGCCTGTACGGTAGAAGTTGCTGGTCCCTTTCCGAATAACAGGCTCGGGGTATGGATGCATTTCTATCCCATATGTGAAATCCCCAGGAGATGGATCATCTGGACTTTTCCATGCTGTAAGACGCCACTTAATACCTTTCCTTAAGTCCCATCCCATCTTCATTCCTGGTAAAAATGTATCAGACGGATAGTCGAAGCTTTCCCACAGAAAGATTCCTGAATTTCCATCTCTTACTACAAGATTTCCAGAGTCTAGTAGCTGTAACACAGGATTCCTGGCTTGTTTTTGTAATCCTATCGACCAAACAACACTCTCATTCTGACTCACAAGCACAAGATTGCCTGTGCTGTTTATTTTCAACAAGCCAGATGAGTCATTCATTGGGTTGAGTCGGTTTGCAACCCAAACAAAAGTTTTAACTGGGATACTCTTGTACCATATTCCCAAGTAATGATTCTTGGAACTACCAGGACTGAAGAAACCCAGTTCAAAGCTTCCATCTTTGCTGACCAGGGTTCTTCCATCACTAATAGATTGAGATGGGGTAATGCTATCTATTGCAAAGGAGACTTTAAAGAACAAAAAGAGTAAATAAGTAAGCAGAAAAATAAAAGAAAGAATGCCCATTGATTGTTTAGTTTCACACCCCCCTTGCTTATCACTCATACTTAAACAATGAGAAGGAAGAGCAATTTCAGATATGTTTACACATTGATGAAATCTGTCAATAACGCCTCCTTACTTGACTTTTCAACACTATGAATTTTCCACTAAACATGGATTTTTTTTCTTCACCAGTATAACCGTAGTCCGCACGTTAATAAAAGCAATTTTGTCTTGAAATTGAAAAAGACAGGTTCTTTGTCACATGGACTATAAGAGACTTCAAAGTTTTGTATTAGCTTTTGCACCCATTTGGCATTGTTGAACATTCATACCAGACTCTATTTCATTTTGCATATTATTTATTTCTTTATTCATATTTCAAGACCCAAACCCAAAGCACCAACCCACCTAATTTAAAGAATACCTTCACAATATACAACTTATTAAATTCTGACTTTCTTTGTGACAGAATTGAAAGAAACCAATTTCAAATACACTTATTACTATACTCATGTCAAAAATTTAAGCAAATGTTCACGTTAAAATTATTCAGCAGAAAATAAATTAGAAATGATACTAATAATTCTTAGCCAAGAACAATAATGTATAAAAACAGGCACATAAGCCAATACCCATTTCAAGATTCAACTAAAATAACAAGTAAGAAACGATAAGAATGTCCACAACCAAAGAAACCGAACCAATCCCACACAGTCCCAAAAGGCTAACCAGAACGATCAAACCCACAGGTACGATACCTGAAAATGGGCTTCGATCGGCGGCATTTGCAAAGGCACTTCCTCTCGTCGGTGTGGTCAGTAGACGAACGGCTGGTCTGCTCCTTGCTGAAAATGGCCCGCGCTCGATTGAGAGAGAGAGCTAAAGAGCTCTGGCGTGACTGTTTCTGTTTATAATTTATTTATTTTTATTTTTTTTGAATAAAAAAGGGGAAATTACTTTTTTTTTTGATAAATTACTTTGTATCTGTAGTCGGTTGATTAGAGACTTTTAAGTTTTAGCTGTCTTTTTAGCTCTATTTTGAACTTAAAAAAAAAAAAAAAAAAAACTAAAGGTCAAAATATAAGGGTTTATTTGGATACCGCTTATTACTGAAAATTAAAAACACTGAAGTAAAATAATTTTTAAATGTGTGAATAGTATCGTAAGACCCAGTTTTAAAGAAAAAGTTACTAAATGAAGTTACTTGTGGGTCCCGTGAACAGTGCACGAGACCCACATAAAAAAATGCTTCCGCTGGAAAACGCGCAAAACACGCTTCCCAAACGAAGGCTAAGTGTTATTAGTCCGTAAAATTTTATAGAATACTGATTATTTTACACACACCCTCAAAAAATAAAAAATAAAAACGACGTGATTTGAATTCACAATTTTGAAGTTCGTTAAAGCTTCTAAATGACAAATCCAAGTTTAAGAAAAATAGGAAGAGTGAGGATGAGATCTTCCATAAGTTCTATGCCAAGTTGAGTGATATATAGTGACAACTTAAATAAATAAAAAAAAAAAAAAAAAAAAAAAAAAAAAAAAAAAATCATTGATGAACATAAGATTGTTAGTAAGATCCTTAGATCCCTACCTAAGCAATTTCATAGTAAAGTTATTGCTATAGAAGAATCCAAAGATGTAGATGTCATCAAAGTGATGGCATTGGCAAGATCTTAGCAAAGATATGAACTCACCCTTCCCAAATATACGAAGAGCAAACCCATGGATCTCAAGACCATAGAAGATGAAGAAGTAGAACTTAGTTATGATGATTGACTTGTTTAGGTGCTATCCTCCAAACTAAACAATTTTAAAAATTCCTTAGGAACTCCTAAAGTAAGAGTAAAGATAAAAACCCTAGAAAGTCTGACCCACTTAGAAAGGAGTTTAGTGCAAAGTTCAAGAACGACAAGAAGGAGAAAATAACTAATCTTTAAGTCAACCTTCCGGCCCTAAGTGTTATGGTTATCAAGAACATGGTCACATGAAACAAGAGTGCTTGACTTACCTCAAGTCGATTGAAAAGGGTAAAGTTATGGCAACTACCCTGAGTGATATTGAGTTTGAGGACAAAGACTTAGATAGTGACCAAGAAAGGAAGTATATGGTCTTTGTGATCACTATTGAGGAAAGTGAAGGAGAAGTTGTGGAGAATGAACCTGCGAGGGATTTTAGCAAGGACTTAGGTGAAAAAGCTACCCTACAAGATGCTTATGATTAGGTGTACATAACCTAGCAAATATATGCTAAAACCTTTAGATTAGCTATTAAGAAACTAAATGAGATTGAGTTAGAAAAAGAGAGGTTGATTGTTAAAGTGGATGAAGTGAGTAGGACCATAGACTTGAAGACAAAGAATACATCTTTGGTTGAGAGAGTAAAAGCTCGTGCTAAGAATTGTGTCAAGCTCATACTCAGATATAAAGGAATAGGATGTATAGTTCTAAGTTAGATGATATGGGATGAACTCTCATAGTTTTAACAAAACCGAGTTAGGGTATATAGGGTCAAATTCCTCTCTTCCTTCTGCTTCTAAATCCACTAGACTCAGAGTTAGATATGTTCCACAATATGAAAAGGTTGAGCCTAAGGTTGAACAACCAAAGGCAAACAAGGGTAAATCTATTATTAGTAATGCTCAAAAAACGACTCCTCGTCGTCCCTCCAACAAAAATAATCAACTTAAGAGACCTTACTTTTGTCACCATTGTGGTGCTGCTGGACACACTCATTCAAATTGTTTCAAGTGGGTTGCCAGCTAAAAGAAGAATCACGTGTCAAATTCTCAAGGCCAGTCTAAGGCACGGGACCCAGTGCCTTTGCTTGGTGAGTTGATCAAGGACTTAAGCCTTCTGACTCAGTTCCAGGGGAATGTGAATCCCGCTTAACCTTCAAGGAGATGTTCTCGGATGAAGAAAAGCCTTTCACCCACAAAGTCTACTTATCAAACTAAGTGGATGGAGAAGGAAGTTATTGTTGGGGTTTATGCCCTAAAATCCAATTTATTGGCATGTCATAAATAATTAAATAGTTTAATTATGTGAGACTATCTATAAATGAACTAATGGGACATTATCTTAGTCCATGAGATGCATAGTATGTGATTTATGTGAAAAGTCATAGAAGATATAGATCACAAGTTCTTTGTAAACTCAGAATTTTAGTTTGTAGTCGGTGATGAAATTGGGCGTTTCATCTGCGAAAACTATAACATATCAACTAAGATGATTTGTCTTGATCATGGAAGTGGAGACTTCTAGTTGGTATGTTGATATGTTTTAAGAGTTAAAACATATTGAACTGAACCGTTGTGAGATTTATTATTCTCCTAACAATTGTCAAATGAATAATAAATCTCACGACTTCTATTTACATCAATTCTAAATCCTAAGAGAATAATGGACTTGATCATGAGATGTAGGTTGCTTTGATATATCAGGAGTGAAATCTATAAGTTACGGTCAAAACCTCAGTATGTTGGGCAGTCGCATTTAGTGTTGATGTAACATATATTCTCAAGCTTGAATTCATAATCTCTTAATGGAGATATAAAATATTCCCTTGAGATAAGTTTAATGGGTTTGGTTATTCAGAGTGTTGGGCCCAACCACTTTAGTAAGGAGTTGCTAAAGTATATATTTATGAAATTGGATTTCATAAATATATGATGAATAACATAAAAGATTAAACTGGGTACTCAAGCATTAAGATGTAGTAATCTTCAAAGTGGCAGTCAACATTCATGACTTTGTATTACTACGAATATTTTAATGAAGGGGTTGCATGTATAATAAAGTCTTGGGATATAATTTATTAATAAGACATATAGTGCAATTATATTCTTATAGTGGTATTGAATATAATTAATGATAACTTTGGACTTGTCAAGAGTTGACAGAAAAGCCCAAGGCCCATTGAAGCTAGAGTCCTATTTGTTCCCTTTTGGTCCCACTCCAAGCCACATACTAGAGCCCAATTGGAATGGCCCAAAAGGCTAGTCCAATTAGATAATCAGTTATATATAAGGAGAGAAACATACAGAATTTCATTATGTCTTTCATAAGAGAGTTCTCATAAGGAATTAAATGGTTTGTATGTGAGTGTTGGACACTCTTCTATTCTCTCCTTGGAAACTGATTGAGAGACCACACTTCTTGGGCATCAAGTGGAATTGAAGTGAAGATTAAAAGTATTCCCAAGTACTTCTAGATCTTTGATTTTGAATTTCACCGCACCAAGGTACGCTTTCTTGTTCTTAAATTCTGAAACTTACATAGTACATGTTATCAATTGCGAATGAAGTAGATCTGTTAATTTTCCGCTGCGTATGTTTTGTATGCGTTACAAACATGTATTTTTCCAACAGTTATTGCTTAAGCGTCTTGTTTCATGTTTATGCTTTAATTCTTTCTATCTCTTATTAGACGTGTTTTTCATGTATTTCATATGTTGCTCTACACTCATTATTATGTATAACTAGAATTAAGATCTTTTAAAAGTAGTTTCATTTTATTTAAATTAATCTTGTTTATGTCAGTCTTGCTTATTTTAGTTGTGTTTCTATTTTTGTTTTTCATGATTATGTTTCTAGACTCTAGAGTAAAAAAAACAAATAAATATATAAATAATTTTAAATAAAAAAAAAAAAATAGAGAGTGTGTTGTATTTACTAGTACAGTGTACCTTTGGTTGGGCAATTAACATAAATTCATGTCCTTGTACATTTTGTAGCTTAGATGAGTATTGTGGCGAGTGAAAAGTAGGTTGGATTTTAATTCAGTTACTGTTCATTCACACAATTAATTTGTAAAGATGGGATACAAGGTCAACCTTTAAGTACCCTTTTTGTAACAAGAGATGAAAGTCAGAATAAAATACTCTATGCAAAGTGGTATCATTCAAGTGGAAATAGCCTAAAAATTGGCTAAGTGTTCGTCCTCGAGTTCAGTCTGAGAATGAAGGTACAATTGAATGGTTTTTCTCTCTTTTTTGTTTCTCTCCTCAATCTCCCATCCCCCTGATCTAGGTGCTTCTTAACTTTATATATATTAGCAAGGATGCATCTAAATCTTACATTTGGAGGGTTGTGATCATATTTTCTTGATACTTGTCCCATCAAGACCTTGCTAGAAAGTTTTTACACCAGAATATGAGCTGTGAGGGACACTGTTTATGGTCATTTCCCCATTAATGCGGCCAGTTAAGTGGTTGCAGTGCAATTAATGCGAAGGGGATGGCTGCCTTGTCCATCCTTTTTCTTCTCTTCCTTGTTCAGTACCAAATTACCTTTGTCTCCTTGGGAGTTGCACCGTGCTCCCTTCATCCCTGATTCTTGGCCTTCCCGAGGTTAAGTAAGAGCGCTCGGCATCTTCATCAACGACAACATCCCGAACTCCTTATTAGTTAAATAAGTCCTCTCTGTAAAGTTCCCCTCCTCGGAAATGATCTTATTTTCTTTATTAACTGTTTTCGATCCTCGTCCCCCCACAATAGCCCCCCAAAACCTCACTCTCAGTTCCCGAGTTAGGAGAGAGAGGTTTTGTCTACTTGGAACTATTACTTCTGGCAACACGCTTTTAGAATATCCCACGTGAGAATGTCCTTTCAACTGACTGAAGCACGCTTCTGGCGCTTCAAAAACCACGACGCCTTAATAAATTATGCAAGTGGCTTGCTGTCCCCCACGTTCTACGATGAGATCAACATCGTACAGTCCTTATTCTCTAATAAAAAAAGTGAGAAAAGTGCCACCACCTTTTCACCTCCTATATATATAGGAAGGTAGGGGACTCCTGTCTCCATTTCTTCCTTTTAAGAACATACAATCACTTCTCACTTCAGATAACTCGCCCGAGGAGTCCTTCTTCCAAATTTTGTAAGTGCACATTTTTTTTGAAAAATTCTTCCTTCTTCTTTCACATTAATAGATTTTTCACCTCTTTTATCTTTTCCCTTTCCCAAATGGGTAGATTTTTTAATTTGGTTGACACTCTTGAACACAAAGAGGAGTTTAAGAGATACTATAGGATCCCTAGTAACGTATCAATACAACACTGTAATCTAGATGAATGGCATGAGAAAATACCTACTGAAGCCATTGTGATTTCGATGATAGCCTTTATAGAAGGAGGAATAAGGATTCCTATGGGTAGAATCACTAGGGATTTTTTAACTCTATTTGTACTTTGCCATACTCAGTGCGCCCCAAATATGTTTAGGACATTACATAGTGTGGACGCGATGAACGAAAAAATGGGTATAAACCTCACCCACCACGACATAAACTGGGTCTATAGTTGCCAAAAGAATAATGAGGCAAGGTATTACCTAAAAACTAGGGTTCCTACTGTTAGATTAATTTCTTGTCTCCCCGAGACGAACAAAGGCATGGACGAGGACTTTCTCATCGTTTCAGGGGAATGGCATGACGATCTTCATTACCCGACCACAGATGGCACTCCAGGTGGGATAGTTTAGGGACGTCCTTAAGACCTTATGTTATTTAGGAAAACTACAAATACTTTATATGTTTATTACTATTATTTTTTATTTCTTTACCCTTTACTTTGATTTTGTCTAACCAGACGAGTAACAAAAATTTCTTTTCTTCTTCAGATAAAAAAGCTATTGCCAAATGATGAGGTTTGGTAAATTTTAATTTACTAAACCAAGTTTTGAGATCCGAGATTTTCTTACACCAAGATAGACAGCTTTAGGCAGTTCATGTCATTCTTGGTTTCAAACCTATTTCTAATTGCTTCCAAGTGTCCAAGCACGTGATCAAAGCTAGGGACTCACGTCTTGCCTTAGTTGACATGGCCGTTGAAGGTTTTATTCGGAAACCTCCCCCTACAGGCACACAACCCATAGATCTTCCCACTTTCAAAGATCCTCAGCCAATAGCCGAGGAAATCTTATCTTTGGACAAAAAAGCTGAAACCCAATCTGAAAAGGTCGAGAAAGATACATCGGGGGAAAGCACTGAAAGCCTTGTCCACAACGAAGATTTCGAGGTCTTTTATCGTCCAGATGAGACCGAGGACATAGCATCCAATTCAAGGTTAACCACAGCTCTTGTCAGTGAGAACCAAGAGATAACCGAGATACCTAAAGCAATGGTGCTAGAAAAAAGGATGCCCGACCTACTTTCTTTACTGGAATCCCATGCTGGGACCACCACTCCCGAAGTCCCAATAGTTCTTAGACCTTTTACTCCGATTCCTCCTCCTTCTTCGCAAACCGAACCGACAGACAAAAAGAGAAAAAAGGGATAAAAAAGGTGGAAAGGGCTCAACCAAGAAGGGAGAGATCTAAGAGGAGACACCTCCCGAGCAAACTAAGGTAACAAAGACGAGTCGACCCCAACAAAGGAGGGGAGGAGAAGATTTTGAGATGATACATGAACGTCGATCTCGCGTTCCGAGCTGGAACCCTCCACTAGTACTAGATGGTGCCCCTCTTCTTGCGAACTCCTCGATTCGCAATTTTAATCATGGAAGGGCAGGTTACGTAGCCAACTCAGTCAAGCTAGCGCTTCTTCTTCCCAGAGATATGGCTGATCTCCAGAACTTGAAGAAGCATGAAATGTTTGTCCCTAAAGAGGGATCTAGCTCTGGTACACTTTCTTCCCTCTTTGTTCACCACTGCTACTTTATTATTATTGCACACTTATCAATTTTACATATGTCTAACTTGTAACCTTTTTCTCATTTGCACGTACCCAGGCCACCCAGGCAACACATGTGGCCGAGGAATGGGTTGATCAGGCCCTCTACGAGAAGAAGGAGGAAGAGTCTAAACACTACGTTGCCTAGAAGGCCTAAGCTCAGACAGACAAAAAATTAAAGGAAACTCTCTCTAAATTGTCTGAGTGTGACAAGGCCAGAAAGAGTGCCAAGGCCTCGATAGAGAATTTTGAAAGGCAAGCCCGAGAACAACTCCACCACTTGAGAGAGGCAGAGAGTTAGCTCGCAATCGCTCAGGCTAAGATTTCTAAATTGAACAAGGAATTGGAGCAAAAGGCTGGGGAGATGAATAAGGTTGAGCAAGCTGCGTATGATCTGGGACAAAAAGAAACTGAAGCCCATCTCAAGTCCCAAATCCCAATGGTGTGCCGAAGCTTCTATCTTCGAACCTGGGTCGAGGCCTTAAATGCTGCCAGTGTAGACCCTTCTTCAGAACTAAGGAATCCAGAGAAGGTGTTTTACCCCCTAGCCATTAGAGTGCAAACATCTGCTCAATCTCCTCTTAACATCATTGCTACTACACAGCCTTCCCCAGCCAAGAATCCACCTCCGAAGTCCAGCATGTCTGCCCTTCCTACCTCCACTGTTGCAGCCGAGACTCCTTCTTTGGAGAAGGATTCGACCTTGACTGAAGCAACTCCTCTTACATCATAACCTATCGCTAAAGGGCAACTCTCAGAAGAGGTAGAGAAACAAAAGACACCTGAGGCTCTAGGGACATAGTAGATGCTAGGCTGAAACACTATTTTGTTTTTTTTGTTTTTTTTTATTATTATTTTTTTTTTTTTTGTGTTATGGCCTTAAGTACTATGGTCCCTTCCTTATATATAAATATATATATATATATATTTTTGTACTGAAGTTAATGAACATTTTAACTTGTTAATGAAAAAACTTAAATTCCTGCTTTATTATATATACTTCTTCTTTTTTTAACTCACCACTTTGCTGCCCAGGGTATCAAATCTCTCTAGGTTTAACCATTGCCATAAATAAAACTAAGAACAAGAATCTTCAAACTAAACCGCCCGAAGTTTCTTACTTAAACAAAAACTTACTCGAACATATTAAAATAAATGAACTAATCAGCCCCGAATAGATGACTTATAACCTCAAATAGGCGCTAATTTACTCAAGGTAAGCAATCCGAGGAATGTAACCTGACCTAGGTTCTGTTTAACCCATAACCATTTAGGTGTTAATTTACCCAAGGCAGGTGATCCGAGGGATCAAATCTGACCGAGGTTCTATTTAACCCGTAATCAAATTATTTGAAACACTTTTAATCAAAACAAAGAATGCAACAAAGCTGATCAATACCTCGTGACTGTCCATATATATAATTGTTTACAAAACATGCAACTAATAATAATATTTCCGTAAGTTATTTACATTCCATGGTCGAGGAACCACAACCCCATCTAGATCTTCCAACCGATAAGCCCCCGTTCCGGCTACAAAGGTTACCCGGTAAGGCCCTTCCCAATTAGGACCCAGTTTTCCCTAAGAGAGATTCTTCATATTTTCCAACCACCCTTCGCAAAACGAGATCTCCTGGAATGAACACCCTAACTTTTATCCCTTTATCAAATCCTTGCCTAAGTTTCTATTGGTACTGCGCTAATCTGACTGTAGCTATTTCCCTTCATTCCTTGGCTAAGTCGAGATCAAAGGATAATAGTCGTTCATTGCTGCCACCGAGGAGTTGGTCAGACCTTAATGTTGGGAAACCTGTTTCTATAGGGATAACTGCTTCAGACCCATACGTCATGGAAAACGAGGTCTCGCCCATAGATCTTCTAAGAGTTATGCGATACGTCCATAAAATATGGGGCAGCTCATCCACCCATTTTCCTTTAGCGTCTTCCAATCTTTTCTTTAAATCATCCATAATAACTTTGTTTGTGGCCTCTGCTTGTCCATTACCTTGTGGGTATGATGGGGTGGAATACCTATTCTTTATCCCTAAGTCACAACAGTACCTCTGAAAGGCTTTACTATCAAATTGAAGCCCATTATCTGAGATAAGAATGTTCAAAACTCCAAACCTCGTCACAATATTTCACCACACGAATCTTTTGACATCTTGATCTCGGATGTTTACCAATGGTTCAGCCTCAACCCACTTGGTGAAATAATCAGTTGCAACAAAAAGATATCTTCGATTCCCTGTTGCCTTAGGGAAAGGCCCCATGATATCCAGCCTCCATTGTGCAAAAGGCCAAGGGCTGCTTAATGGGTTCAGCACTCCCCCTGGTTGATGGATGTTAGGAGCATATCTCTGACACTGATCGCATTTCTTAACATATTCTTGAGAGGACTTCTGCATGCTCGGCCACCAATAACCTTATGTTAAAGCTCTATGGGCAAGTGACCTACCCCCGTATGACTACCACAAATTCCCTCATGCAACTCTTCCAGCAGTATTTCTACTGCCTCAAGATGAATACACAGTAGGTACGGTCCCGACTATGAGCGTTTGTATAGTTTCTGATCCTCGGATAGCCAAAACCTTGGTGCCTTCCTACAAATTCTCTCTGCCTCAGTTTTGTCCTCAAGTAATATTCCACTCTTAAGGAACGTAAACAGTGGATCCATCCAACTTAGGCCCATTCGAGTGAAGTGAACTCCAACCGGAACCAGTACATCATAGGCAAGTAACGCATAATCCTCCACTAGTATAATCCTAGGAAGATTCTCCCTACTTGTGGTAGCTAGAGTTGCAAGTGAATTAGCTTGAGAATTTTTACTTCGAGGAACCTATTCAAGCGTAAAAGAATGAAAGCCCCCCGACAAACGTTTAACTTGATTCAAGTACCAAAGTATCCTCGGGTCTTTAGCTTCAAAATCACCCTGAACCTGTCCTACTATGAGTCTTGAATCACAATACGCCTTGATAATCTTACATCCGAGTTTCTGCATAGCAATTAACCCTGCCAATAGAGCTTCGTATTTTGCCTCATTATTTATTGCAAAAAAGCCAAGTCTCAGAGACTTTTCTAAAGTACTTCCATCCGGTGAGATCATCACAATTCCTATCCCTGATCCCTTCTGGTTGGCCGTTTTATCCACAAATAGTTGCCAAACTTGCTAAACTCCCACTAAGCCCACTCTCAATGCTTCCTTGGGCTTTGCTCCATCCTTTGAGTCACTTAACTCCTCGGTAAATTCTGCTACCAAATCCGCCAGAACTTGGCCTTTCGTAGCCGTTCGGGGAAGATACTTAGTGTCAAATGCACCAAGCATAGTTCCCGATTTGGCCACACTTCCTGTATAATCCAACCTTTGAAGCAATGCTTGTAAGGGCAACTAGGTCAGGGCGATCACGATGTGGGCCTAGAAGTAATGGGGCAGCTTCTTGGTGGCATGGATGATAGCAAGAATTGCCTTCTCCAGGTGGAGATACCTGACCTCGGCCTCCTGAAGGGATTTGCTAACATAGTACACCGGTTTCTGAATTCCTTCATCCACTCGTATTAAGACCAAACTCACTGCATGCTCAGCAATAGCCATATATGCATACAAAACCTTCTTTTTCTCTGGCCTAGACAAGATTGGTGGATGAGCAAAATACGCTTTCAATTCTTCAAAAGCCTTATCACATTCCTCAGACCACGAAAAATCCTTCCATTTATGAAATAGTTGAAAGAATGGTCTACACCGCTCAACGAACCTTGATATAAACCGATTCAAAGCTGCTGTCATCCCAGTAAGGCGCTGAACTTCCTTCGGATTCCGAGGAGGATGCAAATCGTGAATAGCCTTAATCTGGTCGGGATTAACCTCAATCCTTCGATGGGTGATCATGTAGCCCAAAAACTTTCCAGATCCTACACCAAAAGAGCACTTAGAAGCGTTTAAACGTAACTTATGCTTTCTTAAGATTGCAAAAATTTCACCAAGATCTGACAGATGCTTGGACTCTTCTTTACTTTTAACCACCATGTCGTTGATGTATGCCTCCACATTCTTTCCCAACTGGCTCTCAAACATTCTAGTCACCATTCCTTAATATGTAGACCCCGCATTCTTTAGTCCGAATGGCATTACTCTATAGTGGTAATTTTCCGTCGGGGTAAGGAAGGCTGTTTTCTCTTGGTCTGGGAGCACTAGCGGGATTTGATGGTAGGCTTGAAAAGCATCAAGGAAACTCAACCTAGGATGTCCATATGTTGCATTAACTAACTGATCTATTCTCGGGACAGGAAATGGGTCCTTTGGACAGGCTTTGTTAATATCTGTAAAATCCACGCACACTCTTAATTTCCCGACTTCTTCTTTACCACCACGGTATTAGCCAACCACTTAGGATAGAAGACCTCTTTCATTGCTCTCGCTTACTTAAGCTTACGGACCTCATCCTTTACTGCCTCAGAATGTTCTTTAGACGAACGCCGAGTTAGTTGTTTCTTCAGGATAGCCTTGGGGTTAACATTTAAGTGGTGAGAGATAAACTCGGGATCAACCCCAGGTGCTTCATATGTACTCCACGCAAAAATATCCAAATTACCCTTCAGAAAGTCTACCAGCTGCTTTTTATCCTTTACTAGGAGTTGAATCCCAACTTGAAAGTATTTATCCATATCCGCCTCAATGATGACCCTTTCCAACTTCTCACATGATACTGGACTATCTGAGTAGGCCGATGATCCGAGCTGTGGTTGCTACAATGTCAGCGCCACTTCTGAAGAGCCAATTTCAGCAACACATTGATCAACTGCTGCTACCATACATTGTCTAGTCATTGATTGGCATCCTACCAGCTTGGCCACCCCCTCATTGGTAGGATATTTTACCTTAACATGCAACGTGGATGAGACCGCCACCATGGAATGTAGCCACGGTCTGGCCAGGATGGCTATATATGGCGAAAAAGCATCCACCACTATGAAATTCACGCTTACCACCTTATCCCCAATCTGCACAAGCAATCCGATCATCCCCTTCAGAATAGTAGTGTTTACATCGAACCCGATCAACAAAACATCATACTGGTCAAAATCCTCAAGTTTGAGTCTTAGACCTTTAAATAAGTCGGGGTACATAATCTTTGCCCCACTGCCTTGATTAACCATTACCCTTTTGACATCGAACCCTGCTATCCGCAAGGTTACCATTAGGGCATCATCGTGTGGCTGTATCGCTCCCAACTTGTCTTCCTCGAAAAATCCTATGATTGGCTACTTCGAAACCTTGGACCTCTTACATGGTGCCTCTTCTTCTGATCCTACCATTCGTGGCGACACTACCAATACCCCACTAACTGGTTGGTTTTTTTTCTCGGGGTTGTGAAAATAACATTTATCGTTCCTAAGGATGACCGAGGTATGCCACTTCCCTGTGGTCTTGCTGCGAGCTGATTTCCTTGACTATTTGGCTGCTGCAAAAATTGTTTCAACTTACTAGCTTTAATCAACTGATCAAGGAAGGCTTGCAAAACTGTACATTCCTCGGTCCTGGTGGTACTAACAATACAAATTCTAGTTTCTTTTAGTTGGGTTTCCTTCCATCTTATTTAGCCATTTGAAGTAGGGCTCATGCTTAATCTTCTCTAGCACTTGATATATCGACTCTTTGAACACCAAGTTCACCACTTGAGGACTAGCGACATTATGGGATGTTTGACTATAAAACTCCCTCCTCGGCCAGGAAGACGTAAACCGGCCTGTCGAGCTATACCTTCGATCAGTGGTGAAAGCCTTAGCTTTGCCTTTGCTAGAGCTCTGGTTGTCCTCAATCCTTTTATGCTCCTCAATCTAATCCATCAATTGATGCATACCCCGAGGCGGTTTCATGGTAAGTGACTTCCATAGGTCGAAGTGTGTAGGAAGACCCACTTTGAAGGTTCGTACAGCGACGTCCTCAAAATCTCCATCAATTTCATTATAAATGTCCTAGTATCTATCAGAATAATCTTCAAGGTCTCCCGTTCTCTCATCGACATCAAAAGTAAAGAGTCTAAAGGCCTAGGAACTCGACTACAGGTTACAAATCTAGCCCTAAAGGCCCTTGTAACTCCTTATAGGAATGTATTGACCCTTCTTCAAGGCTGTCAAACCACCTCATGGCAACCAGCCTAAGGCTCGAGGGGAAGACCTTACACATTAAGGCTTTATTCTTTGAGCGAATGGCCATCCTCTGGTTAAAATGGCTAACGTGTTCGACAAGATCGGTTTTACTGTTATAGATGGTGAAAGTAGGCTAATTAAAGCGATGAGGGTGCTCGGCTTACTCAATACACCGAGAAAATAGGGAGTGGGATATTTGAAGGAGAGCCTTTCCCATAGCATCATGCCCCTGGCCTCTCCTTGGTGGAGTTTTGGATTTCCTACGATAGTATTTTCGTCCCGAAGTATGACGGGATGACGACATGAACGATTCACTAGGTGGAATCTTGCTTCTAGATTGGTAACTTCCATCACTTCCATTACTTAAATTTTGGTCTGGAGAAAGGATCCTATCTTCCCTTATTCGAGTTCAGTGACGATGACGAAGACGTCGACGTAACCGCTCCACCTTCTACTCTAAGTTATAGACCTCTTCATCACGCGAATGTTGACTAGCCTCATGCTATCCAGTTCGTTCAGAATGAAAAGGAGGTGCTCTCTGGCTATGAGTGTGAGCCATATCTCGATCCCTCCTACGTTCAAGATTAACAAAATGATCTCTGCGTTGAGAGCCATTGGACTCCAATGATCCACTGCGCCTAGGACCAACCATAACTATGAGATTTGCACAGGTATTTCAGTAGACTTTCCCACAGACGGTGCCAATTGTGGCGAGTCAAAAGTAGGTTGGATTTTAATTCAGTTACTGTTCACTCACACAATTAATTTGTAGAGATGGGATACAAGATCAACCTTTAAGTACCCTTTCTGTAACAAGAGATGAAAGTTAGAATAAAATACTCTATGCGAAGTGGTATCATTCAAGTGGAAATAGCCTAAAACTTGGCTAAGTGGTCGTCCTCGGGTTCAGTCCGAGAATGAAGGTACAATTGAATGGTTTTTCTCTCTTTTTTGTTTCTCTCCTCAATCTCCGGTCCCCCTGATCCAGGTGCTTCTTGGCTTTACATATATTAGCAAGGATATATCTGAATCTTACATTTGGAGGGTTGTGATCAGACTTTCTTGATACTTGTCCCATCAAGACCTTGCTAGAAGGTTTTTACACCAGAATATGAGCTGTGAGGGACACTATTTATGGTCATTTCCCCATTAATTCGGCCAGTTAAGTGGTTGTAGTGCATTTAATGTGGAGGGGATAGCTGCCTTGTCCTTCCTTTTTCTTCTCTTTCTTGTTCAGTACCAAATAACCTTTGTCCCCCGGGAGTTGCACCGTGCTCCCTTCATCCCTGATTCTTGGCCTTCCCGAGGTTAAGTAGGAGCCCTCGGCATCTTCATCAACGGCAACATCCCGAACTCCTTATTAGTTAAATAAGTCCTCTTTGTAAAGTTCCCCTCCTTGGAAATGATCTTATTTTCTTTATTAACTGCTTTCGATCCTCGTCCCCCCACAAGTATCTTTATGTATAATTGAGCTTGTTAAGCCTTGTGTGGTTCTTTGTGTGATTGTTGATTAATAATTAATCATATGGACTCTAGATCTAAGTAACTCATTTTGACGGTTTTGACTAAAATTCCTAAGAGACAAGGGCAGCACCACACACTCTTTAGGGGGTTCAAATGAACCCCCTGGCTTAAATTTATATATATATGTGTGTGTGTGTAATATTTTTTTTGCTAGTTTAACTTACCTTAAAAAATAATTTTGCACCATGATTTAAATCTTGCACACTTTCATCACACATGTCTCCAATTTTAAGAGTAAATAATAAGTGTTTGTAAGTTGTATGTGTCTTACTCTTTATTATAAACTAGTGTATAGCCCTGTGCATGTGCACGAGTACAATTAAAAATAATTACAATTATTCAATTCAGATTATACATTTTTTTAGAAGAGATTCAAATATTACATGATATTAGTTTACATTTTTTTTAAACCATGCATTTCTAAAATATGTAATGGACGTTTACATTTTTTTTGCACTCAATAATTCACTTGCCACAAAATTAAAAACTTAGATGGACACGTGATGGAAAATTAGACTCCAATTGAAATCAAATTTAGAATCTAATTAGATTTGGACTCTTTAATTTTCACACTCAATAATTCACTTTGTACAAAATTAAAAATTAAATAGGACACATGGCACAAAATTGAGAATCCAATTAAAATCTAATTGGATTTTCTCTGAGTTTGACTATTAATATATATATATATATATATTTTGGGGGTTGCTTTTAGGGATTTAATTCTCTACTAATGAGATGTGAGTGGGAGGTGTTAATGTAATGATTGGAATCTCAGTAGTGTTCATTAATCATGCTTGGGCTCGTCCATCCAAACTGACCCTAAGGAGCGTTTTTAAACAGCAAAACGCTGGAATAGCCCGAAAAAGCGTTGGTATAGGCCAAAAAGGCCTATCCCGGCACTTTGTAGCGCTACGCAATGAGTGTGGCAATAGGTTCGCCTGACCTACACCAACGCTTTTAAAAGCGTCGGTATAGGTCCCAACGTTTTCAAAACTCTATTCCAGCGCTTTTTAAACCGCTACTATAGGTTATTTTTTCTTCTTTAAATATAGACTATATCAGCAGTTTAAAAGCGCCAGGATAGGTCTTTTTTAAATATAGCCTATAGCAGCGGTTTTAAAAGCACTACTATTGGTTTTTTTTAAATACTGGCTATAGTGATAGTTTCAAAAGCGCCGCTATAAGCGCTAATATAGGCATTTTGTAATACAGGCTAAAAAGGCCTATAGCGGCAATTTCAAAAGCACCGCTATAGGTCCTTTTAAAAAAAAAATAAATTGGCAAAAATATTTTCCTTGCATTTTGTTTTCCAAACCTGTTTATAGCTAAACAAAAATTAATATAAAATAAATTACTAGATCTAGTTGACACACGCCAATATAGACCCCACAATAATCAAACATATTCAAACTATCAAATTAATATAATACAATAATACAATTTCTTAGCTATAATAATTGTTATGCCTAATACAAGACATTCCAAATGTCTAGAATGTTATATCACAGTTGCAAAAAAAAAAAAAAAAAAAAAAAAAAAAAAAAAAACCACAAGCTAGATGATTGATTTTGCGCAATAGGAGAATGATCACCCGCTTCATCAAGTTCATTTAATGACAACGTTGCTAAATAACACAATAGGAATGCAAATCATAACCTTATATAACAATTATCACAACCAAAAGTCAAGTAATCTAATTGTATACCTCATAAAGGTAATTTACCAAACACTTGGCATGCAACAAGCATAATACTCACATTCAAATATGTCAAAACCATCTCAAATGCAAAGGAAGACACTTTAAAATAAATTTATCTCGCCCCACAGAGACCAATTTTTTCCATTTATTTTTTTGGTGCATTCGCATTAAACATTGGTCACTAAATTTGTGACTCTACGACCTCAAGGAGAAGTGGAGAACACATGCATACCATGTCAATGCACTATAAAATCTAAGAAACAACTGAGACATTACAATATTGAGTAAAACTTATATCAAAACCAAATACTATGAACAGAGAAAAAAAATTCACAAAACAAGTATAAAGAACGCATGCAATAGAGAAAAGAAAGAGAGTCACCTTCATCAGCTGCAACTACAAAAGCTGCTAAGAGAAAAAGAAGATGATGTTTCTTATCCTGCAAAAGCTAAGTCTAATTTACATTGACAGCGCATTGGTGCAAGTTTAAACTACAGTTGAGATGCCAAGTGTAAACCATCAACTCCCTTTTCAAAAAATTTAGTTTCTTATGAAATATCAGGGAAAGATAATCAACTTTAATTCAAAAGATTGGCCAATTTCTTAAGATTCCTCTAGTAAAACTCCATATTATCAGAGAAGTGCAATAGCGGACTCACCTGTTCTTTACGCTGCTGGACCACAGTTTCGTCTTCTTCTAGAGGTTTTTTAGGTAAATAATATATTGGAGGTTCTGCCTTGGTCCTGAAAAAAAAAAATCCCACAGCCAATCAGCAACCAGTAAAATATGGGACATTAATTAACTGTGTAATTCTACCTAAAGCCCTTCAATGAAGCAGGAACCATCCACTGATCAAAATGCTTCATCACTACAATCCACATGAAGAGAAACTTATCTTTGTCTCAATAAAATTCTATGGACACTTTTGGACCAAAATTAAACATAACCTGCAATAGAAATAGAGTACAAAAAGATTTCATTAGAAATAGCGTACTAGGGCTCTCAATTGTCAAGGATGGTCACATGCCAAAACAATTTTGCAATAAAAAATGACCATGAAAAATTAATATCTGAAGAAAATCTACCTTATAAAATTGCAAATTTTTTTATGGTGGTCACTCCACTGAAGAAATAACAATTCCAACTTTTTTGTTCTATCTTCACAACTACACGTGCTCTGAGAGTCTAAATAAAACAAAAGGACAAGAATTAGATATTGAGTAAGGATCATAATAAAAGATCACCTTTGAAGCTTGTACATAACACTACTAAGGCATGGGAGAATGCATAAGTAGTTGAATCTGGACCTTACACGTGGAATGGCTGTGAGCAAAGGAAGAGGAAGCGTTGGCTAAGGGATTTTGTCTTGGTCTGTACTAAAGGCGTGACTGCCTTGGGAAGGAAGTAAGATTTGCACTTGACATGGTACTCAAGCGCTCACAAAAAGGGAGATGGTGACTTTCTAAGATTAGAAGCTATGAGGACACCCCTTATTGGTTGAATGCATGTTGAACCACATCAGAGACACGTGTATCAATCATAATACTCCTGATGTCCTTCTCAATATCCAGGACTTGTTTCCCAAGCAGTGGCAAGGCCACCTACCCATGGGTCCCAATGCCACATTGGCGCAATTCCTATCCTCTAGTTAGCAGATAATATCACAACTGTGCAAAGGTCCTAAGTAAGGAAATGATGACTTGACACCTGTCCTTGTACTCAGCCATATTTCTCAGATTATAAGAGGAACATGCAGCTATATTAGGGGCAAGAACCCCAGAACAAAAAGGAGAGATTTGAGAAAAGAGAGTAGAGAGTTGGTAGGAGAGAGGAACAATCTTGTTGTAAGAAATCAACCACTTTTCACACATAATACGATTTGAGCAGAGCAAGAACATTACATTCTTGCTCAAACTGTGGTTTTTCATCCCTTCTCTAGGGTTTTCCACGTACATCATGTGTTTCTTTCAACATTACTTTCTTCTTGTTGTTTAAATGTGCGTCTTTTTCATGTCCTACCATCACTTTCTCTTTCTTGTTCAAGTGTCATGTGAAAGCTAGCACCTTGTCAAGTTTTCTCATGTAGATGTACTGTTAAATAACTTATTTTACTTCCCTATATAAGCTCAAATTTAACTTGCACGTACAAAGCTTCAATATGTGTAAATAAAAGGTTATAATAAACAACAAACCAGATCTCACCTCCTTTTTCGGCAATTTGCTCACGCTCTTGTTGCCTCAGCTTCTTGCTTTCTTCACGTGCTCTGCTTAGCCTGAATAATATTTAAGGAATTTATGTTTCATAAAACAATTTCATTGTTAAACTCAAGATGAAAACCATCCAAAACAATCATAACTGACTTGGGCCTCTTGTCTCAAATACTCGCTTTAGTCATAACTCACTTCCTTCACAACTAATAATCCCTAGGAAACAGTGAACCATAGATGTTTAAACTATTGACTTGTGGTGGATTATCTCCTAAAATATTCATTAATAAAAGGAAAAAAATATGTATATTCTTTTCGTCCTTGAAATATAGCACATGGTTTTGATAACCATAGTTATCAAATTCAGATACGAAATTCATTTCATCAAGTCTTAAACCACTGTATCATTCTGTCCATATTGTCAACTCTCAACTCCTCTAAATGGGCTTAAGTTTATTTTGTCCAGCCCAAGTATACCAAAGAATATTAAATTTCCCTCAACAAAGCACTAACCACTAGCGTATTTATTATATTATATTCACTGATTTTCTTTTTCTTTTTTTGATAAGTTTTAGCCCCAGGAGAGCCCATATATCCCAAAGAATATTAAAATTTCCCTCAACAAAGCACTAAGCTACTAACCACCAGTGTCCTTACAGCTACTTGGCAAATCCACCACTTCTAAGCCCAATTTTATTATACAATGTATGATTTATATATTAATAATCTAGTGCAAATTTGACTCTTCTCCTCTAATAAGATGCACTTCAAAAAATGGGTCCTGGTCCAATGACTTAGAAATCATTCCCACCAATTTTTTTGACGACATATGTACTTCTCCAGTTACAGCAACAAAGTCAATTATTTTTGTCCTCAACAAAACTTCATTACGATAACAACAGTTTCAATCATATACAAATGTTTAAGAAAACACAGGGAAGAATTTATCATGAAGTAAACCAGGAAGTTTAAAAACAATTTAAAGACCATGATAACGGTAACAATAAGTCAATAAGATTCAGCCTGTAAATTGAACTAACAACTTCTAATTGTCAATATAGTTAATGTCCCAATTTCTATTGAAAATCAAGCAACTATCATACACATACCTCTAACGTCCCCAAAAGCTGCCCCAGCATTCTTTTGTTCCTATTAACCAACCCTCATTCTTCGGCAATACCCTCGGAACATGCTCTGTCATTGGAGCTTCAGAATCCTAGCAATTGAAAAAAATATATATGAAAGAATTAAGACTTAGCTCCAAACCAAAACTCCTCAAGAAGAGCTTGACAACGTTGTGAGGCTGTAGGGGTTCCAGAACAATGGCTTCCGCCGGTTCTGTCAGAGGAGGAGGTGCCACCACTTCGACCATGGCTACCTGTGCAAAACCACAAAGGTATTACAAACAGAGATAAAAACTTAAGAAAATCAGAGATAGTGAGAATGAGAGAGAGATTTACTTTTTGGTCCGAGAGGAAGAACTAAGCTAAACCCTAAAAGGAGTGGCTGCGCTTAGATATCTCTCTCTGGGAGTTGGCCGGTGAAGAGTGGAGGAAGATCGGCGAGCTGGGTCGGTGGAAGGGCTGGGGAGATGGGTCGGCGTGGGTTTGAGGCAAGTGGGCTCGGAAATGAGTCGGCGTGGGTTTGTGGCGAGTGGGCTCGTGCAGATCGGCGATGAAGGAAAGGGAGATGCGGCGGCGACGGCAACGATTGGGAGGGAGAGGGAGAGAGTTTGGTGAGAGGAAGCGGGTATGAGTTAAGAAGAAAAATAGGTTAAGACCTATTACAACGACATTTTGGACTTATTATGGCAAAGTAAAACCGCTGCAATAGGTTTTAAAGCTATTATGGCGAGTTTTTTACTTATTGCAGTGACTTTAAACCGCCACAATAAATCAAGCAATTTTCAAATTATTTATAAAAAATTTTGAAAGCCTGGTTTTTTACTTCAGACCTATAGTGACAGTTTTAAAATCGCCACTATAATTATAAAAGGGGCGTTTTAAAACCGTCGAAATAAGTTATTTCAAAATAAAAAAATATTTAAAAAAATACCAAAAATAGATGAAGACCTAGACCTTCAATTTTTTTTTTTTTTTGGGGAATACTAAGTGATGATGTAATAAAAATAGTTGTATCTCGTCCATATCAGTCGTCCAAAGAAAGGGCGCAGAAGGAGCATGGTTGTCCATGACAACCTCGTCCGTCCATCCTTAAAGGACGGACGAGGTTATTGCACCCCGAACGCGTTGAGCCTTAGATGACTCAAATTACCACCAGGCATGAGAGAGTCGAACCAGTATAAGTCCAACAAACCGTCGCGGAATGCAGATCCAAATAATGTAACTTCCATAGCGGTTATGGAAGTTACCTCCGAATCTTTCGAACTCCTCAACAATAGGAACGGTTACCAACCAAGTAACCGTTCCTCGCATGCTATATAAGCACTCGCCAACGAGAGGGTAATTCATTCAGACACTTCCACAGAAAACATATATACTTCCTTTTTACTTGAAATTAGGGGATTGACTGACTTTATCATCGGAGGACCTTTGGCCGGCCTCCACCGGTCTCCTCTGACTTTGTGTTCATCTTTTCAGGATATTCCAAATAACACAAATCATCAACGTTCGAGACATTCAGCCATACCGATTTCCTTGTGATCATCAGTTGGCGTCGTCTGTGGGGAATGGTTTTGTTAGATTTCATCTTCGAGTTCTACAATTCCTTTCTCTAACAAAAAGGCTGCAATGGTTCGGACAAGATCAAGGGCTACTAGTCCAGGCCATCAAGAGAGTAGGGATGCCTCTAGCAATCCTTACTGCGATCGTTAATCTACGCCTGTAGTCCCACCATCCTCTGTTCAACATGTGCAATCCATGGCAGCCGCTATGGCAGAATTAACTCGCCAGAACCAAGAACTGACAAGGGAGATTAATCTCAAGAGGCAGCGGAATGAGGCATATGGAGAAGAACAAGGCCAGAGCCAAGGAGATGGAACAAACGCTGAGCCTAAAAGCCAATCAAGGGGCACCGCATCAAGAAGGGTGCCACATTTGGAAAGAGAGATCGACCAGATGAGGAAGGTTATGGATGAGATGCGGGAGAACATGAGAAGAGCAAATCCCGTAGAGGATCTAGTTCACCGGACAGACTCCCCCTTTATAGCTACCATCAATGGTCACCTCTTGCCTCCAAAATTCAAGATGTCTTCCTTAGATTCGTATGATGGAACGCGTGACCCATTTGATCACATTACCACTTTTAAGACTACGATGCACCTTCAAGGGGTCCCTGATGAGATTATATGCAGAGGTTTTCCTACCATTCTCAAAGGACCGGCACGGGTATGGTTCAGCAAAATACCCCCGAATACAGTGGGTTCGTTTGAAGAATTGAGTAAGTTATTTGTCAATAATTTCATACGGGGACAAAGACACAAACGTTCCTCGTCTAGCCTGTTAACTATAGAGTAGGGGGAGAATGAAAGTCTGCGGTCCTTTATCACTCGTTTCAACAGGGAAGCCCTGACGGTGGATGAAGTGGATGACAAACTACTCTTGGCGGCCTTTCACAATGGGGTAAATTCTGATTTGTTCATCCACAAGCTTTATGAGAAGGAACCTCAGTCCATGGCTGAACTTGTCCATTCAACCCAGAACTTTATGAATGCAGAAGACGCAAGCATAGCTAAGAAGAGGAAGAGAGCTGAGAGAATGGAAGTGAATCCCATGCGTCACTCCGAACAGGGCCCTCGTCCAAAGAAAGGACGGACAGAAGATAAAAAAGACTGAGATGGTAAAAAGGTTGGTCCATCAGCACGGAGTCAACAATACACACCACTGAACATGCCGCTCGAGCAAGTCCTTATGCACATTAAGGACGATCCTTCCTTGAAATGGCCGGAGAAAATGACAGGAGACCTCAATAAGCGCAATAGAAATAAGTATTGTCGCTTCCATAGAGACCACGGGCATGATACGGACGAGTGTTTTGATCTAAAGCAGCAGATTGAGAATCTTATAAGGCAGGGAAAGTTAAGGAGTTTTCTTGGACGAGACACAAGGAAGAGAAATTGAAGGGTAAAGTAGAAGAGTCGTCACGACCACCGCTCGGAGAAATCAGAGTTATCATAAGGGGAAGTTCAACAGGCCAGTCGTCCAAGTCCAAGAAGGCATACCTGAAGATAGTGCAAAGCGTTCAACTCTCTGGACGAGCACCCAGAGCAAGAACCATGGATGAGCAAGCCATTACATTCACGGAGGAGGACGCTGAAAGAATTCACCATTCTCACGACGATGCTATCGTCATTACCTTGCTTATTGCTGACTACATGACCAGAAGGGTACTGGTGGATAATGGAAGCTCGACGGACATTTTGTACTTTCCAGCTTTTCAGCAGATGAGACTAGGACGAGACCGACTTCGTCCAGTGAATTCCCCCTGGTAAGTTTCGGTGGAATGAAGGTGCAACCTGTGGGTACTATTACATTACTAGTGGTAGTGGGGGCATATCCACAGCAAATCACCAAAGACGTGAATTTTCTTGTGGTAGACTGTTCATCCTCCTACAACGCCATAATTGGAAGGCCAACTATAAACAGTTGGAAGACTGTTACATCTACTTACCACCTGTCGGTCAAGTTTCTAACAAATTATGGAGTAGGACAAGTACAAGGTGACCAACTAGCAGCAAGAGAATGTTACCTGGCCATGTTGGCCACGGACGAGCAAGTTCAGACCATGAATATTGAAAAAAAGAGAATTGTGGCAGAACCCACCAAGGTGTTAGAAGATGTTTCCTTAGATGAGAACAACCCTGAGAGGTGCACCAGGATTGGGGCAGATCTAGAAGAAAAGATTAAGAAGGACCTCGTCCAGTTTTTGAAGAGAAACACTGATGTATTTGCTTGGAGTCATAAAGATATGTCGGGTATAGATCCTAGTGTCATCATCCATCGTCTAAATGTATGTCCTTCCTCCAAGCCAGTACAACAAAAGAAAAGGGTGTTTGCCCCTGAGAGAGATAATGCTATTAAAAACGAAGTTCAGAAGTTGATGGCAGTGAAGTTTATACGAGAAGTGTACTATCCAGATTGGTTGGCCAATGTAGTAATGGTCAAAAAGGCGAACGGCAAGTGGAGAATGTGTGTAGATTTTATTGATCTAAACAAAGCTTGCCCCAAGGATAGCTATCCATTGCCACGCATTGATCAACTGGTGGATTCTACCGCAGAACACAAATTACTTAGTTTTATGAATGCTTTCTCAGGATACAACCAAATAAGGATGGACGAGGCTGACCAGGAGAAGACATCCTTTGTTACTAGTCAAGGCTTATTCTATTATGAAATGATGCCCTTTGGCTTGAAAAACACTAGAGCAACATACCAACGACGGGTCAACCACATGTTCCATCCTCAGATTGGACGAAATGTAGAAGTCTATGTGGATGACATGTTGGTGAAAAGCCTAGATGAGGGAAAACATCTGAACGACCTGCAAAAGACCTTCAATAAACTCAGGCGGTACAATATGAAGTTAAATCCTAGCAAGTGCGCTTTTGGAGTAGCGTCAGGAAAATTTCTTGGATTCATGGTTTCACACAGAGGGATCGAGGCAAACCCGGAAAAGATTAAAGCCATTCTAGATATGAAGCCTCCGCAAAATATCAAAGAAGTCCAGTCTCTTACCGAGCGAGTTGCTGCCCTCAACAGGTTTGTTTCTAAAGCTACTGACAAATGTTTACCATTTTTCAAGGTTCTAAAGAAAGCATTTGATTGGACGGACGAGTGCCAAAGAGCCTTCCAAGACTTGAAGACGTATCTCGTTACAGCTCCGTTGCTAAGTCCGTCCGTGATGGGAGAAGAGTTATTTTTATACCTGGCAGTGACCCCGCACGCCGTGAGCTCAGCATTGATAAGAGAGGAAGGAAAACTACAAAAATCGGTGTACTATACTAGCCAGGCATTGAGAGGAGCAGAAGGACGATATCCGCTAATAGAAAAGCTAGCTTTCGCACTTATCACGGCTTCCAGGAAGCTAAGACACTACTTCCAAGCCCATGTAATCAATGTTATGACAGACCACCCGCTCAAGAAAGCCATGAACAAGCTGGAAGCCGCAGGACGATTGATCTAGTGGGCCGTCGAACTCAGTGAGTTTGACATCCGATACCAACCAAGGCATGCTATAAAGGCTTAGGCCCTGGCAGACTTTATTGTGGAGTTCACACCAAACTGCGATGACATAGAAGGAATGGAAGACAATAAGAAATGGGTCGTCCATGTGGATGGCTCGTCCACACAACATACAGGAGGAATAGGAGTGGTTTTGCAATCCTCTGAAGGAGATAAGTTGAAGCATAAGATCCATCTGCAATACCAAGCAACCAATAATGAAGTTGAGTATGAAGCCCTCCTTAAAGGGTTGGAACTGGCTAAGTCTGTGGAAGTGAAGTCAATACTCGTCCAAGGAGATTCTCAATTAGTCATGGGCCAAATAAATGGAACGTATGAGGCAAAGGAAGAACGAATGAAAAAATACTTAGAAAACATGTTGCGGCTTGTGAAGAAATTCAAGGAAGCTAACTTCATTCAAATCCCAAGAGAGGAGAACGTGGAAGCAGATACTTTAAAAAAGAAAGCCTCAGTGACTGGAGCCATGGACGAATTCGATGAAGTTCAATACGTCCCAAGTATAGATCTCCCTAAAGTACAGCAAATAGAGAATGAAGAAAATTGGATGACCCCAATAGTATCATACTTGAAGGACGGGAGGCTTCCGGAAGGGAAGAATAAGGCCAGAAAACTCAGGGTTAGAGCAGCCAGGTATGTCCTTATGGACGAAGTTCTGTACAAGAGAGGCTTTTCTCAACCTTATCTCAGATGTCTGGCTCCAGACGAGGCGAACTATGTGTTGAGGGAAGTTCATGAAGGAGCTTGTGGAAATCATTCGAGAGCCAGATCACTCATCCACAAGGTCGTCCGTGCAGGGTATTACTGGCCAACTGTCCAAGCAGATGCAAAAGCTTACGTCAAGGTATGTGACCAGTGCCAACGATTTAGTAATGTTTCCAGACAACCATCAAATATCTCACCCTAATGATGGCCTCGTGGCCCTTTGCTCAATGGGGCTTAGACATCCTGGGTCCTTTTCCCCTCGGAACCAGACAAATGAAATTTTTAGTGGTGGGGATAAACTATTTTACCAAGTGGGTGGAAGCAGAACCCTTAGCAAGTATCACGCAGCAGAACATAAATAACTTCGTCTGGAAGAACATAGTATGCAGGTTTGGGGTGCCCAAAGTACTAGTATCCGATAATGGAAGACAATTCGACAATGCCCTTTTCAGGGATTTCTGTGAATACTTTGGAATCCAAAATCATTATTCCTCCCCAGCCCACCCTCAAGCAAACGGTCAGGCCGAAGTTGCAAACCGATCCTTGTTGAAAATAATCAAGACTCGTCTTGAGGGGGCAAAGGGAGTATGGCCAGATGAGCTACCTAGCGTCCTATGGGCATACAGGACGACAGTGAGAACCCCTACGGGGGAAACACCTTTTAAGCTAGCCTATGGGAGCGAAGCGGTCATACCTGCGGAAGTGCACATGGCTAACCATAGGGTGATGTCATTTTAGGACAAGGATAATGAGGAGCAGCTCCGCTTGAACCTTGATCTGGTAGACGAGGTAAGGACAGATGCAAAACAAAGGACAGCAAGGTACAAAAACCTCATGGCTAGGAGATATGATGCAATGGTGAAGCCAAGACGATTCAACATAGGAGACCTCGTCCTAAAAAGGGTTTCTTTGGCAACCAAGAACCCAGCTCATGGGAAATTGGGACCTAACTGGGAAGGACCCTACAGAGTTGTCAACTATAAAAGACAAAGATCCTACTACTTGGAGGCCCTGGACGGGAGAAAATTGGAACATACTTGGAATGTTAAACACCTGAGGAGATACTACCAGTAAAGTGCCACCCTGAATGAGTATAGTTCTGGACAAAGACTGAAGCCCGCTCTTCTATTTATTTGTTTGCATGTTTTTAATAGTATTTCATTATTATTATGATATCATTATGGACGAAGTTATGGTCTGTATTTATTTTCACAATAGGCATTGGCTTCTTAGCACATGCCTCTTTGTTATTATGGTGTGATTATGGACGAAGTTATGGTTTGTATTTATTTTCATAGTAGGCATTGGCTTCTTAGCACATGCCTCGTCCGTGAACAATGTTTGTGGAATGTACATAATGTTGTGTAAATCCTTGATTTCCATACTTCTGTTCAAATCAACCAACGAGAAGGCTAAAAAGCTCGAGACGAGAAAATTCTCTAAACGTGGAGATGTAACGCCAATAAGCTTCCCTAAGGGTAAAGCAAAATCAAGGCACGCTCGTCCGAAGCAAAGGGCGAGGTAAAGACTGTACCTTGAGCAAATCACAGTAAGCCCAAGGCATACTCGTTCATATAATGGACGAGGTAAAGCATAATGCATATCCAGACTATACCTTGAGCAAGTCACAGTAAGCCCGAGGCATACTCATCCATATAATGGACGAGGTAAAGCATAATGCATATCCAGACCCAAGGCATACTCATCTATATAATGGACGAGGTAAAGCATAATGCATATCCAGACCATGGACGAGGAAATGCATAGACGAGTGTTTTAGACTCATCTAAGGAACCTAATAAAACAATCCAGTACATGGACAAGCAAAATGCAGGGTCTTATCCTTGCTTAACATGACATTCATTCAAGTCTAAGGACGAGTAATGCTGATAATTACTGTTTCATATAAACGAATTACACGTGAAATTCCAATGAAAATGGTAGAAGTATATATGAAATATGGACGAGTTAAGCATGAAGTCTTATATATGGAAATAGAAAGTTTTGTCCATGCATATATAAAAGAAAAGTAACAACATTCATTCAATTGTTTTAAGGGCGGACGACCAACGTCCAAACACCCTTACGAAAGTACTAGTTTAATAACTCGTCCTAAAAACCATGGACGAGCCTAATGTATTCGAGTTACATTAAAAGGTCCCAGAACTAAGGACCAAACAAAAACAAAAAGTAAAAATACAAAATTTAGTAAAAACTCGTCCTCAAGCAGGGGGGGCATTCACTTTGGGATCTTCTTTGTACGGCTGGGTAGATGCATCGTCCTCCACATTAACGTCCTCGGAGCTGGTTTGAAGAAGAGAACTAGTAGCAACATTCAAATTAAGCTAGATGGAGCTGAAGTCCACTTCAGGGAAGTTCTCAACAGCGTCCAACTTGAAATCCTCAAAACCTGTTGCGTAGTTACGATCCAATAAGTCTGTGAATTCTTTGGACGCCTTAAACTCAGCAACCACCTCTTCTTTCATCTTGGAGAGAAGAGCACTCAGCTTGTCATTCTTCTTTTGCATCTGATCAAGACGAGTATCTTTCTCCATTGCATCAGCTCTCAACTCCTCGATCAAATTTTGACGCTCCGTTGCCTTCTCCTTAGCCTTGGCAGCTATCCCAGTCCATTTCTTATTCTCGTCCTTAACCTTTTGGATTGTCGTCTCCAATAAGACCCTCGTCTTGTCCAACTCAATGGCTTGCCTTGATGCTGCAATGAACTTGGACATAGCCTATAAGGGATGGACAAAAATGCTGGGTTAGACGGCAAAAAATCATGAAATGATAAAGACAAGATGAGAGTAAGGTTACATACCTTAAAAAGATCATGAACACTTGAGTGTTCAAAATCCTTCAGAGACATGTTGTAACAGACATTTATGTCTTCGTCCTTCACAGCTTCCTTGAAGCGTTCCCAAGCCAAGTCCTCGTTTTCAATAATGCTCGAGGGAACCTTTAAAGGAGACTGGGACGAGACAGATGCAGTCGTCTTAGGAGGGGTCTTGGACGGGGTAGTCACAATTGGCGTGGATACATCCACATCAACTATTTGGACGAAGGGTTGGGACTGAGGAAGGTTAGGCTTAGCTACTTTGGACGACCCATGCTTAACCCTTTTGTCACGACAGCTGGGGAGACTTTCCAGATCCAAGTTTTTTAGTAGGGACTTCCTTTTGTCCCCAGCAGATGGACAAGCCTGGGATGGGATCTCAGGACGATTATCCCCAGCTTTTGGCTGAATCTGATTTTGGGCCTCAGGATGATCCCCCTCACTTGCAACCTATTTTCCTTTGTTTCCTTTCATTGTTGCCATTCCTTAAAAAAAAAAAAAAAAAAAAAAAAAGGAGAAAAGAGGGAGAACTTTTTAGAACTAAAACAAATTATGTGTAAAGCAAGTCTTGAGTTTGAAACTTACTTCTCCTTACTGTAATCTCGTGTGCAAGCGTCTCTTCAGAAGGATTAAGGCCTAATCCCCACTTAGCAAGTCGTCTAAGCATCACCAAAGAATGGAAATCCCTGTTTACGTGCAGACGAGCTCTGTGGACTCGGTCACGATGAAACTTGCTAAGAGAAGGTCGTCCAACAGCTGTAAAGGAACAAGTAAAAGTTAGGCATGAATGAAGAGGATATATATATATATATATAAAAATAAAAAAAAGGAGGGAGGGACTTACCCTTAGGACGAAGGTTCCCTAGGTCCCTAGTATAACGACCAAATGAGTCCCGGCCAACGTCCATAGGATTCCCAACCCAGAAGCCAGAGACGAAGAAAAACTCCGTTTTCCATTTTCTGTCAGACGAGGGCAGGGACCTAATCAGTCTACAATCTTTGCCCCTGGCTGTAAACTGGTAAAAGCCAAGGGACTGATGAATTTCTAAGGGTTTATAACAGTAAAAGAACTCGTCTACAGTAAGAGGACGGTCCCCTCCGAATACCTCCCTCCACAAAACTTGCATAGAGATGATCAATCTCCATGCGTTAGGGTTGAACTGACATATTCCTAAACCTAACCTAATTAATAACTCCTTAGTAAAAGCATTCAAAGGAAACCTCAGACCCCTCAAAAGATAAGCTTCATAGACGCCTATCCCAAAATGAGAATCACAGCACCATTCTCCACAGATGGGCAACCTAGGGTTAAGCTCGTCTGGGATCTGATACCATGTCCTAAGATTATTTAGTCTTTGCTCGTCTGTTTTGGAAAGGATCTCTACTGTACAACTATACACAGTGACCTCTTCCTCGTCCAAAGAGCCAGACGGAGGGACGTTGGACGAGGTGCCTGCCTAAGACCCCGATGCCTTTCTAAGCTCTTCTTGTATGGCCTCCAAGGGAAACCCAGGGACGCCAGAAACATATTCCTCGTCCGTGGAGTTCCCCCCATTCTCGTCTGTGGAATTCCCCCCATTCTCGTCTGTGGAGTTCCCCCTACTACTATTACTGGAGCCACTAGAACTTGTACTCTGACTACTTTCGTCTTGATACTCGTCTATAGCTTTCTCTAAACTATCACTAGACAACATTTTCGAAAAAGATCAAAAGAGAAACCTAAAAGATGAGAGAAGAAGAAATACCTGGCTCTAAGACGAACAAAGGCTATGGACGCGAGGAAACTCCTAGACGAGGCTCTAGACGAGGAATGTCAAAGAAAAAAAAAATCTCGGAAATGTGAAGGGTAGTAGGGGCAGCTGACCTGGGCATTTAATACGACACAACCAATCAGGAAGTGACACGTGGCGTTCACCTCGAAAAAATGAATCGACGGGACTTATCGCCAATGAAATGGTGACACGTGGCACGTCAACTCACACCAGTTGCACACATTCAAGGAAGTGACGTTAGGTTACCCCTTCCCTTTAGACGACCTATATGGACGAAGGGGCAACTGATGATGAAATAAAAATAGTCGTATCTCGTCCATATCAGTCGTCCAAAGAAAGGGCGCAGAAGAAGCATGGTTGTCCATGACAACCTCGTCCGTCCATCCTTAAAGGATGGACGAGGTTATTGCACCCCGAACGCGTTGAGCCTTAGATGACTCAAATTATCACCAGGCATGAGAGAGTCGAACCAGTATAAGTCCAACAAACCGTCGCGGAATGCAGATCCAAATAATGTAACTTCCATGGCGGTTATGGAAATTACCTCCGAATCTTTCGAACTCCTCAACAATAGGAACGGTTACCAAACAAGTAACCGTTCCCCGCATGCTATATAAGCACTCGCCATCGAGAGGGTAATTCATTCAGACACTTCCACAGAAAACATATATACTTCCTTTTTACTTGAAATTAGGGGATTGACTGACTTTATCATCAGAGGACCTTTGGCCGGCCTCCACCGGTCTCCTCTGACTTTGTGTTCATCTTTTCAGGATATTCCAAATAACACAGATCATCAACGTTCGAGACATTCAGCCTTACTGATTTCCTTGTGATCATCACTAAGTATTGTTGTCCTATATAAATTAATTTATATATCCTTAAATTAAGTGATCTAAAAGCTGGAATATTATTAAATCTAAAATTACACTCATTGTTAGCACTTTTGAAATTACAATTTGTAATTACAACACTTTTGAAATTACAAGTACAATTTGGATATTTTTTATTGTGCCCCATGGGTATATTGTATTAAGAAAAAAAATATTAGGTATTGGCTCCAAGCATTTGGATTACTTCAAAAAGAAGGACTATTTTATGTAATTAATAAATTTTATATTTTTAATCAAATTACAACCACATAAAACAAGACATTTAAAAAAAAAAAATTTACAACTCAGTGAATTTTTTTGCAATATATCATATATTGCCTACAATATTCTCATGAAAAATATATTGCCTACAATATTCCAATGGATCCATGCCAACATAAAACTCAAAAGCCAACAAGTCCTCAACAACAACAATGCCAACAACGTAGCAACTGCAGCAATGGAGGCAACATGATCGGTGGACCTGATCCTCCACCTGCTCCACATCGGACCATTCTAAAATTATACCCCCTAAACCTAAAAAATGACCAAAAATACCCCACCCTAAACCTAAAATAATGTCCAAGACACCCCCAAAACCTAAAAAATGACCGAAATACCCCCAAAAACTAAAAAATTAACGAAATACCCCTAAAACCTGAAAATGACCAAAATACCCCCAAAACCTAAAAAAATGACCAAAAATACCACCTAAGCCTAAAATAATGTCCATGAGACGCCTGAAAACCTAAAAAATGACCAAAATACCCCCAAAAACTAAAAAATGACTTAAATACCCCTAAAACTTGAAAACGACCAAAATACCCCCCGAAACCTAAAAAATGACCAAAAATACCACCTAAGCCTAAAATAATGTCCATGACACACCTGAAACCTAAAAAATGACCAAAATACCCCCAAAAACTAAAAAATGACTGAAATACCCCTAAAACCTAAAAATGAACAAAATACCCCTGAAACCTAAAAAATAACCAAAAATACCACCTAAGCCTAAAATAATGACCAAGACACCCCCAAAACCTAAAAAATGAACGAAATACCCAAGAAACATAAAAAAAAAAAAAAAACCAAAATACCCCCAAAACCTAAAAAATGACAGAAATACCCCAAAAGACTAAAAGAATGACCGAAATACCCCCTATGCTTAAAAAAATGACCAAAATACCCCCTAAGCCGAAAAAAAGGGCCAAAATACCCCCATAAACCTAAAAAATGACTAAAATAGCCCTAAAACTTAAAAATTAAGAAAATACTCTTAAAACCTAGAAAATGACCAAAATACCCTTAAAACCCTATAAGTGACCAAAATACCACCACGACCAAAATACCTTCAATCATTTTTTAGGTTTATGAGGTATTTTGTTCAATTTTTAGGTTTCGGGGGTATTTTGATCATTTTTTAGGTTTCATGTTGATTTCGGTCATATTTAGGTTTCGGGTGTATTTTAGTCATTTTTTAGATTTTGGAGGTATTTCGGTCATTTTTTAGGTTTAGGGGAGTATTTTGGTCATTTTTTAGGTTTCAAGATTATTTTGGTCATTTTTTAGGTTTCAGGGGTATTTCGGTAATTTTTTATGTTTAGATGGTATTCTGGTAATTTTTTAGGTTTTGGGGTATTTTGATCATTTTTTAGGTTTTGAGGAGGATTTCAGACATTTTTATGTTTATGGGGGTATTTCGGACATTTTTTAGGTTTTAGGGGGGGGGGTACTTTGCTCCTTTTTTAGGCATAGGGGTATTTTGGATATTTTTTAGGTTTCTTGGGTATTTTGGTCATTTTCTAGGTTTCGGGGGGGGGGTATTTCGGTCATTTTTTAGGTTTAGAGGACAAATAAATAGCTGGAATAGGTTATTTTAAAAACAAAATATAATAATAATTCGAAAATAAAAATTCTAATTTAAACCCCATGGCGGCGGTTTTAAAACTGCCGTAATAGGACATTTATAGAAGAAAAAGAGTAAACCTTATTATAACGCTTTTAAAAGCACTGTAATAGGCCATCAAAAGAAGAAAAAAAGTAAACCCTATTACAGCACTTTTGAAAGCGCTGTAATAAGCCATTGACAGAAGGAAAAGAGTAAACCCTATTACAACGCTTTTAAAAGTGCTATAATAGGCCATCAATAGAAGGAAAAGAGTAAACCCTATTACAACAGCGCTATTACAACCACTGTAATAGGCCATTCACAGAAGAAAAAGAGTAAACCCTATTACAATGCTTTAAAAGTGCTGTAATAGGCCATTCACAGAAGAAAAAGAGTAACCCCTATTACAGTGCTTTTAAAAGTGTTGTAATAGGTCATCCACAAAAGAAAAAGAGTAAAACCTATTACAGCGCTTTTAAAAGCATTGTAATAGGCCATCAAGAGATGGAAAAGAGTAAACCTTATTACAGCGCTTTTAGAAGCGCTGCAATAGGCCATCGATAGAAGGAAAAGAGTAAACCCTATTACAACACTTTGAAAAGCACTGTAATAGGCCATCGACAGAAGGAAAAGGGTAAACCCTATTACAGTACTTTTAAAAGTGCTGTAATAGGCCATCTGTAGAAGAAAAAGAGTAAACCCTATTACAGCACTGTAATAGGCCATCAATAGAAGGAAAATATATAAAAATAAAAATATTAATGTAACAATAATAATTAAAAAAATATAATAATTAATAGGAAATAATTATTTTAATTTGAAACCTAAAGCGGTGGTTTTGAAATTGCTGGAATAGGTTTTACATATGAAGAACCCTAAAGCAGCGGTTTTAAAATTGCCGAAATAGGCTATTTACAAACAAAAAAATTAATTAAAAAAATTAAAAATTCAGCCTTATAGCAGTGGTTTTAAAACACCGTAATAGGTCCACCTATACCAGCAGTTTCGAAAACCACCGCTATAGGAGACCTATAGCAGCGGTTTAGAAAGCGTCAGCTTTAAATTGCCTTAATAGGTCAACCTATACTAGTGGTTTCTAAAAGCACTGCTATAGGTTGACCTATTATGGCGGTTTTGAAAAGCGCTGGAAAAAAATGCTAGTGTAGGACGAGTTTTTTGTAGTCAAAGGATAGGGAATCGTCTTTGAAAATCTCACGATGGATGAGATCTTCCAAGTAGTCATCTAGAAGAGGTGACACATTGTTCATAAATGGAGAGGATCGTCTAAATCAATAGCATGCTATTAGAAACATTTCTCACATAGCATGCTTGTTTTGAAAATTAGACTCATTCCTAAACTAAAAATAAATAAATAAAAAATCTACAATGATCAATTATTGAGTTCTAAAATAATAAACTTTTTCAGTTTAAAACATTTTTCCTTTTTTTTCCACAGAACATAGTCAAATATTGTTCTAACAAAATCATCACATGATCTAAATGACCAACCTTCACCATTGGCTCTGCGTGATTCTCCTTCAGATGGGGGCTATTATATATTCATTTTATGTGTTTCAATCTTCAAAAGAAGAACGACACAATAAAAAATGAGAAGAAATAAAATTAAGAGTGTATTCAACTCCATGAATTTTGACTATAGCTAAACGTTTGGAAAAAATTCAAAAAAGGGGCAAATGAAAGTCATGGTCTAGTTGACTATCGTTGAGTACGGGCCAACAATATGAATAATTGAAAATGGATAACCTCTTCGCCTTTTGAACCAATAACTCATTGGCACAAAAATTTTAAAGTTAAAATTGGACACATGGCACAAAATTGGATCTCAATTCTAAAATCTAATTGAACTTTATATATTCATTCATATTATGTGTTTCAATCTTCAAAAGAAGAACGACAAAGGGAAAAATAGAAGAAATAAAATTAAGAGTGTATTCAACTCCATGAATTTTGACTATAGCAAAACGTTTGGAAAAATTCAAAAAAGGAGCAAAAGAAAGTCATGGTCTAGCTAACTATTGTTGAGTATGGGCCAACAAATTGAATAATTGAAAATGGATAATCTCTTCGCCTTTTGAACCAATAACTCATTGACACAAAAATTAAAAAGTTAAAACTGGACATGGCACAAAATTGGATCTCAATTCTAAAATCTAATTGAACTTTCTCTGAGTTTTACCTATTAATATATATATATATATATATTTATATATATTATATGTGTGATTTTATGCGTTATTTGTTTTTGTTATAATTTTATTTGTATGAATTGTGATGTGTGGGATGTGTGCGTATAACTATAATACAACCTTATATAATTTAATAATTAGTAAATAGAGATGGTTTGTTACATGTGTGTGTATTGAATAACTTTTTATCATAAAGCTAAGTTAATTGTTCAAGAAATGAAAAAAAAAAAAAAAAAAAAAAAAAAAGAAGAAAAAAAAAAAAGTAAAGCTAGTAATTGTTCAAGTATTTGATCGGTTAAGTAGACATTTGGTGAATTATTTATGCATGAATGAGTGTGGTTGTGAGGGTCAACAATTAATACAATGCTAGTGAGTTGAGTTCTCTCATTTAGTTTAAAATATTTTTATAAAAACAATGACAAAAAGATAATGACAACTGCATAAAAATTAAATTGTTATACAAACTTAAAAAAAGAAAATGGTCACATCTACCCACATTGGCAATAGATAATGACAACTGAACTATCATGTAATGATTTCAAAATTTGAAAAATTGTAAAATGTAAATGTAAAACTTCATGTATTTGAGTGGTTTTTTGTCAATAATTTTATATATTCAATTTATCATTTTATTAAATTTTGTTTAAATTAAGTTTCTTAATAATCCTCCTAAAAAAAATTACTAGAGCTGCCACTGCTAAGAGAAAAACATAAAACTAGTGTTTATCAATCACAAATACTTTTGTGCTTATAGAAAAAGTCAGTGCCACAAAACTAGGTATACAAAGGTGATGCACTACACAAAAAAAAGAGTAAAAATGAAAAACTTGGTCACAATGCTTAAAATTAATAAAATATAAAGTTTGCACTTGTAAATCTTATTGCAAACGGCCATTTAGGAGATGTAGGAATTGTAAGATGTACCTCTTTAGATGATATTTTCCTTCAAGCCATTATGACTAGGATGTGAGTGTGTATGTTTAGTTCACTATAACACATCGCATATTTGTATCTCACATGCTCTCTAGCCATGTTCTAACATTCTTCACGCGTAGTCTTTGATACCTCTATTATATGACTAGCAGTTTGTGCGATTGGCCATTTAAAGTTATGTGTGTAATCAATCGAGCATGCTAAAATTTCTGGACTTAATTCAAATTGATCTAAAATTGATAAATGGTTTAGTTGTATAAGTTGGGAGAGAGTTTAGGAGGTTATAAGTTTTTGGTGCCTTATCAGGGTGTCTACAACTCTACATGCATCATTTTGCATTTAAGGACATTTCATGCATATTATACTTTATTTTGGGTGTTTTGAGCCTTAGTAGAGTGCAAAATATTTTATTCTTAGTGAAAAATCTGAACCCGCTCTTTAGCTGGGATACCTATCCCATTTATAGAGAGAACTATTTTCTTATTTTTAGGGTTCAAAGGTCATGCAAATTAATGGTGAAAATATTTTATATTTATCTCCCACAAAAATCAGACAAAAAGAAAAAAAGAAAAAAAAAAAGCAACTCTTGAACCATTGTCAAATTAATTGTTAATCAACTGTATCTGTATGGTTCGCCAAATAGGTACTCTAATAATTACTATAGAGTATTGATTGACCTGGTGGGTTGTTTTTCGATTTTGTTCAAAATTTTACTATTTTCTTAGAAGATATTTAGACTTTTTGACATATCTCTCTCTCTCTCTCTCTCTCTCTCTCTACCACCATTAAAACTCTAATTAATTAAGGTAAATAAATTGTAAAGATCCTATTTATTTATAAGATTAATTAAAGAAAAGATATAAGTAGAAAGAAATTTTTTTTTTTGTGTTCATCATCAAAGTTGGCTAATAAGTGTTAGAAAAATGTTAAGGAATGAATAAGAATCTAACTCCTTATGTGTCCATTTGACCATGGTATTAAAGTGGTGAAAATCCTTAAGCCTCATATAGGTATGGAAAGAGATAATATATGAGTTTATATACTCATGGACCTGGACATTGGGTTAAGCTTAGGCATGCATGTATTGGGCCCTCTTGTTCAAATAGTAATATTTTATTATTTCATTTTTTAAGTCAGTAAGTCTGTGCACAATAATTTTTCAGAATAGTATGTTTGTTCACTAATGTGCCTATTCATTGTCTCTCATTCATAAAAATTACTTTTAATTAAGAAAGTTTCTTAGAAAAAATATTTTTGTTACATCTATATAGAGAAAGAGACAGTTTAGTTTGCTAAGCATGGAGATTGCAGTATTTCTTCTCTATGTTGTTAATCATTTTATCTTGGAAGACAAATGTCCGTGAGTCTCCAAAAATCACTAATTGTATGAGAGGCAAAAGCTGCTTTAAGAAAATTGTGTCAAATATAAGACTTGATCAGTTTTGCATTATTCACTTTTCACGTATCTAATTTGTGAGTTATTTAATTATTGTTTTGTCTATTAAAGCTATTTGAGTTATTATTTATGATTAGATGTGTGTTGTTTTTGTTTGCATAATCACAAAATGTAAATTAAGTTTCTACCATATACCCAACAATAATAAGTTGTGCACCATAAGCAATATATAGATTTTTTTTTAAAGAAAAATAATAATAATGGGAATAGAAGGGACGATCAATATGGCTTCTCTACCTGAGCGTGACCATAGTAATATCCTACCCAATATATAAATATTACTCCATGATTATATTACCTTTTAACAATCATAGGTATAGAGAAGGGCACATGTTAGTGCTTTTTCGTTATATGCTATTTTATTTTCTGTTTTACAACGATGCGCACACGTAAGCGCTTTCGCCTATATAATGGTCACTTTGAATACGTGGAACAATACAACTTGTCGCGTTGAAATATATAGGGCCATGATTTTCTTGCTTGAATCCTTCCTCCTTCTCATAAAATGATAAGAGCTTCTCACTCAAAACCACCTCACGCTCACGCTCCAAAGCATAACTCCTTTCTGTCTGTAGAATATATCCACAATGCACCATGTAAAATTTGTATTAAAATAATTTATACTGTAGGCCCCCCAAAAAAAGAGAGATTATACTGTAATAGATAGATGTACAAGATCTAAACGTAATAAGGCCTTTTTTAAAAAAAACAAAAAACAAAAGAATGTAATAAGTTAAACATACTTCTTCAGTTATTAATATTTATTTGGATTTGGATACTTCCAAATTCCAATCAAGAATAATTTAATGATAGTGTTGTTTTCATAAGAGTTGTACTAACATATGGTGTGAGAGCATTTATTAATAAAACATTTTAGTAAATTATTTTATGAAAAAATGAAAAAGTAACTAACTGTTTTTTAATAATTTTTTCAGTTTTTCATAAAAAGTTTACTTTTAGATGATTAATGAATGCCTTAAAGGCATATATTAACTGGACCATTTTTATAATAGTATAAAGTTAAACTTAGCCATTGACTTTGTATTTGAAAATAAAATATAACAATTCTAAAAAAACTAATTAAATAATATATAACATATAGATGTGGTACTAACCGTATATCTTCAAGAGTTTCTACCGCAAGCAGTATATCCTCGAGAGTTTAAACCCTAATGCTACCATAATGTTCTTAAAATCTTCACTCTCCATTGATAAATGAGTGACTTAGATGCTACTATATCATCAATAACTTAATATATGTGTATAGCAAAATGTTTTAACTTATTTGCATTACTTGGTTTCTTATATGAGGAGAATCAGGATTTCAATCTCTTTCTCTCACTTTTTGTAACAATTAAATTATTAATAAAAAAAATACATATATTTATCAAAACATTTATAATAATTTTTTAAAATATTGATGATTTGGTAAAATTTAAACCATTTATTTATCAATATATAAGTTTAAATCAATTCTACTATAAAATTGTCCTAAAAATTCCAAAAGATGTGAATGTATAGTTTAGTGCAAACCTTTGATGTACATATTATCCATTTACTTTTAATTTAGACGGCAAAAAGCAGTTAACAAATAACATAACACATACCTGAAGGTGTAAATTATGAAAAATCCTTCCTCCAAAGCACTCAAACGAAGAAGCATTTAACACTAGAAACCCATCCTTCTCCAAATTAAGCAAGATATCAGCTAATGGACTTTTATGAACCTTATATATGGATATTTGAATCATAACCTCGTTATCATTAAGCCAGTTTGCCGAAACAGCAGATAAAGAGCTCCGACCTACAATTGTTCTCTGATTTTCTTGATGAATTTGTTCACCTTGCGTAGAAATCCTGGATATGAGCTCTTCCTTCTTTTGAATTAGTACCTCAACTTGCTGTTCTAGTTCTGGTATGTATTTAAGCATGCACGAAACTGTATCTGGAACGCTTAATTTTTCCTATAATCAAAAAAAAAAAAAAAAAAAAAAAAAAAAAAAAAAAAAAAACACCAATGTTGTGAAAACCACAAATGAAGTGGATTGTTATGGTAAGGATAGTGATGAAAAATGCATCACATGCTACTATGTTTTTGAGGGATTAATAGCATGTTCTTCTACCTTATATTTAAATTTGTTAAGCCAGCCAAACATCAACTTTAGTTTATAGTTACTTGTGAAAACGTGAAAGACTATAAAACTTTTTACTACTGCTTAGAAAAGTTTATGTATAATAAAGATTCAAGTGATAATCTAATGATAATAACATTTTTTATGGTGTTTTATGTTTGTAATTCAAATCTTATATCTCCTCCCATACTATCTATCTATCTCAAATACATATGCATAGAATATCTCAAGTTAATTACTCTTTAGACTTGTGTTTGTCTGAAAACAGTTTATCTAATTTTTGCTAAAAATTATTTGCTGAAAGTGTACTAAAATATACTTGTAATTAAAAAAAAAATAGAAAAAATAGAAAGAAGTGTAAAAAAAAAAAGTAGAAATTTTTTTTTTTTTAAAACTGTACATAAAAGTTAAAACTAAAAACTAATTCCAAACTCACTCTTAATATTATGATTTTCAATTAGCCCAACTCATAAAACATTTTTTTTATCGAAATAAAGTATACTCAGGTTCGAATATATTGTCCACAACATCAAATAATTTCCGGGTACAATGATAGTAGGGTGAGAAACAATTCTAGTGGCTGCTAAGTGCTATTCTTTCTTCAACTAGTTTCTTAAGAACTCTCATGAAGATCAATAGAAACTCAAAAATGAAAGAAAGAAAGAATTAGTACCGCTTGATCAGCCTTGGGAAGTAGTGAACGAAGAGTAGAGTACAAAGTATTGATCTTCTTGCGACGATCACGCTCGCTAGCGTTGTGGTAAAGCCTTTTAGCCATCGTGGATGGCGTGGAACGATTGAGCTCGACTTCTGTCTGAAATGGAGGGTGGCCTTCTTCAGCAAATGAAGCTGCTGAAGCTTCAGTCTCTCTATGGAAGTAATTGTTAAGCGTATTGCTCATGGGTTTCTTTTCTAAGGGGTGAAAAGGATCGAAGTTGAGGTTAGTCTAACGCAGTTTCTGCCAAGAATTTGGGATTATCATGAAATGTGTACATACAGTTACAAACTGCTACTATAAATACAGTTTCTGCTAAGGGAATAGTTCATCGGACTAGCTGATTGGGCCTGTAAGGAAAATGAAAATTTTCAGCAATTCCCTCTTTCGGTCAAACTTACGAGGGCGCGCATGTGGAGGTTCGCTCATAGAGAGAGACACATAGGTGGGCATTGAATGTCCATTAAAATTTAAATGTTTCTAAAGCAAAGACTTTGACTACGAAAATATAGACAATGACTTTATTTTTTTATTTTTTAATAATTCATAGTTGAAATTGGAGAATTTAATTTTAAGATTAAATTGGGTAAATTATTTATGAGTTTGGCTTATTTCCAGTACTTTTTTAATTAAACATGTTATTTTATTTTAAATATACAATAACAAGTGATAGTGAGTTTTAATTTTTACATTTTATTTAGTTAATTGATGATAAGACAATTATTTCATTAAAACAAAATTAGATTCTAGTTAAAAAAGTACTGGAGGTAAGTCAAACCCACTATTTATTTGGTCTTTATTCTTTACACCATATTTTAATTTGGTCTCTAACCTTTTAACTGAAATATGATGTAAAGGATAGAGACTAAATTTGTAGTTTACTTGATTAAATTCAATTGGAATCAGGTCTAAATAGCTTTACAATTTACACCCTCCAATCAAATGATACAAATTTTTTTTCAAATAAAATGGTAGACACTAACACATATTATCACACACACACACACCCCTTAGGAATTTTTTTTTTTCAAACTCCTCTTATATCTTTTTATTAGATGTGAATTTTAAAAACTTAACTGTTGGATTACATTTTCTTATTATATCCTACATACTTGCAAAATTTCAAGAAAATCAAAGATCAATAACTATATCATTTTTGTATAAAAATAATAATTATGTCATCAATGACATGTTTAAATTTCAAATTTTGTGGTAAAAAATTATGCATAAAAAATAGAGAAATGTTATATCTACAATATTTTCACAACACTTTCATAAAAAATCTTAAGTAGTAAGTTATTATTGATTCTAATTTGAATTCACAACTTAAATTAATTTTTTGTTCACCCATCATAACCAATAATAACGAGGCTTTTGGTAACAAAAACTATGACACCTTACTTTTTTTTTATTTTATATACTACAAAACTATTTAATAATAAGTAAGAATTAATTTTTAATATCAATTACAATACTATATAATTTAAATTAGGTGATATGTGGTTATGTCAAATGCACCCTCTCTCTTTCTATAGTTACAAATATTTTAAAAATTATAAAAGTGATTTACTTTAAATAAAATTCAATCGTCATGTGGGTTCTAATTAGCTCAACTGGTAAAATTTTTGATGGTTACATAAAAGACCTAGAGTTCAATCGGATGATAAAGAACTATTATTAGGAGCGGACGCCATAGGTTTTGCTATTTATTAGTAGTTTGGTTATGTTTTTATTACAAGAAATAGTCATTCCATATGAATAGCTATTCTTTAAAAAGAGGAGGAATAATTATTCCTCTCAAAAAGGGTTGTAATAGTTATTCCTTAGTAGGTGTATTAATTTCTTAAATTAATATATTTCTAAATAATTAAACAAACTTTCGATATATACACATAACAATTATGAAAATAAAAAGTCATAAAAAATAAATAATCTTTCTTTCAAATTTAACAAATATTATTTTTTAGGAAGTATAACTATATGAGTAAAATACTTCCTAAAATATATATTAAATTTTATTCTAATGTTACAATTTAGACAATTTGATTTAAACAATTTGATTTAAACATTTCATTACCTTCAGGGTTCTTACCTATTCCTATTCCTATGTAAGATATTTGGTTATCTATTTTTTTTTTTAATTTAACTTTATAAGAAAAGGTGACTTTACAATTGTACACTATTGTTAATTAGGTATTTTCTATACTATAATGAATTCTTAATAAGAAGGATCAAATCATCGATTTAGTAAACATATAATAGATTTACTTATTTTTTGTTCAATGCACAAAATTCATTTAGAATTGATGATATTGTTTTGTTTGTAAACAAGTTTTATGCAAGAATTCACACATCATTAAAAACTTTTATTGAAATTGAAAATTTACCACTATGAGCATATATATGTATATAGTCTAACATGTGGACCTTAAAAAATGTTAAATACTTTTGAATTGTACCAATTGATAGTAAGGGTTAGAAAATCAATAGTTTACTAATTTTTTATTGAGGGGTTTTACTTGTATATAATCTTCTACTTTCTACTACAACCATGACATGAGTAATTTCAATACAAATATTATCCAAACTAAGTTTTGCAACAAAATGCAATATAATATTCAAAAGATTCTTTCATTTTTGTAAATTAAAAGGGAAATTGATGTAAAGTTTAGTACATAGATGACTTTCAGGATTCAAAAGAACATCGAGTTTCATTTTAGTAAAACATAGGTGACTGAGTTGGAATGTATGAAGAAAAAATTATTTTGCCTTCTATTTCGTTTATATTTTGTTAAAACTGAATAGATAAATAGAATTCTAGTTTTGTCCCTGATTTATATATAATTTTGATTGATCCATGCATTACAAGAGCATAATATTACTTTCAACTAAGAGAGAGAGAGAGAGATCAAAAATTGAACCTTAGAAAAGAGAGGGATTATGTTTTTTTTAATAATTATCTAAGGTCTTGGAAATCCTCAGAGGATGTGGTGTTTTTGTATGTGTATGGAGTCACCACTTATTTTAAGGAAAAAGAACCATTCATGAAGATATCTCTTAATTGAATAATCGAATGAAATATATGAAAGGATCAAAGGAAATTTAAAAATTACATAGCTTTGATCTTAGATTAAATCTATGAAATGGACAATTACAAGATTTTGGACCTAGTTACAATCTATGAAATGGAAAATTACAAGACTTTGATCCTAGTTACATTCTAATGAAAGAAAGAGAGAATATGTTGCTTTGTTTTCTATTTATATTCTAAGAAAAGAAAATAGTATACAAATTTTTATTTATTTATTTATTTTTTTTTTTTGTTGAGAAATAGTATACAAACTAGAGACTTAAATTTGGAAGCTAGGTTAAGGAGATGACAAGGTATTAGGTGCCCATTTCACCCGATCCATAGATCCCGTCTTTGTGGACATTTTTTTTTTTTTTAAATTTTATTTGGGTACGTTTTTGACATTTTTTGAGCAGTTTTTAAGCTTAATTAGTCTGACTTTAAGACCTAAAATCTAGCCATTTGAGGGTCCAATCATGCTTGGGCATATTTAGAAAGTGTCGACTTTCAATTAAATACTAGTAATTTCTAGGATATTTAATTAAACAATTATATGCTTGATAGCACACCCTTCATGACACATCATAAATTATAATCAATCTTTTAAAGGATCAATAGTTAATCACAGTCATATGTGTATAATCTTAATCGTAGGAATGTGTACTAACTGTTATAACCTTGATTCGGCTAAAAATTTTACTTTAGGGACCTGTTGTAATTATTATGACTCCTAGATTTGTTTCTGCAAAATTTGGAAATACAATAACTAAAATTATTATATTTTCTTTATGTCATAAAATGATGGTTTTGCCCTTAAAACGACGTTAAATGAAAGTTTCAAATGAGCTGTCTATATTTACACTTGCAATACTGTCATTACGTATATAACTTGAAAGAATATTCATGAAAGTTACTGATCTCACATGCTAAAAATTTTCTCTGATATTAATTAGATAGTACAATGGGGAAAGTGGGATTTAAACACTCTTCTACTAATATCGCTGACCTAAAAGACTTTTTACATCTGCTAAAGTTTATGAAAGTTTTTTTTTTTTTTTTTTTTTTCAATTCTTTTATTCAAATTTTATAGAAACTATGATACATTTTTTTTGTAATTATTATGAACCATATGAATAAACACCCCAGTGACCTTATTAGGTCTTTGTGGCATCCGTCCCTATGTTGTGGAATTTAATTTTGGAGCCAAATCATCTTATTAATGCTTAGGAAAAAAATTATGATTAGAAAATATTTTTAAATTGCTGGTTATTTTATGTCAAATTAAACTCCATTCATAAAAGTAAACCAAAAAAATTGAAAAATATTTATAAAATCCAAATGATAGCTTTAAAATACATCTGTCAGTATAAAGTTTTTTTTTTTTTTTTTTTTTTTTTTTTTTGGTTGAGAAGAATCTGTCAGTATAAAGTAGGATATTGCATACTTGGCTGTCACCCCTTTTACAGCTATAAATAGGACCACTATTTTTTTTTTTTTTTTTGGAGAAACAATAGGACCACTAAATTGGAAGTAACAAATGACATTGCCCTTTTAAGCTTTCAATAAACTCAAAGTAAAATAATTAAGAATGATAAAAGAACGTACCATTGACAAACTTCCGATTGGTTCTACTTTTTTTGAGATTAAATAGGGAAAACTATTTATGGGTTTGGCTTACCTCGGGTATTTTTATAATTAAATATGTCATTTTATTTTAAATATACAATGATAAGTTGTAGTGAGTTTTAATCTCTATATTTTATTTAGTTAGTGGATGATGTGACAGTTTCTCATTAAAATAAAATCAGATTCCAGTTAAAAAAGTACAGGAAGTAAGCCAAACCCGCTATTTATTTGGTCATTATTCTTTACACCATATTATAATTTGGTCTCTAACTTTTTAATTGTATTAATTTGATCCCTAACATTTTAGTGTCATGTCAATTTAATCCATGCCATTATCTCTTTGATATATAAAAACTGCTGGCCTGATAAACAGCCAAAATAAAAAACTTAGTTTATTGTCACATCAACGGAAACTAATTTTTTATTTTGACCGTTAGCCACGTTAGCAACTTTCATCCAAAAGATAACGACAAGAATTAAATTGACACGACACTAAAAAGTTAAGGACAAAATTGAAATATGATGTAAAAGATATGGACTAAATACGTAATTTACTTGATTAAATTCAATTGGAATCGGGCCTAAATAGCTTTACAATATACACCCTCCAATCGAATGATACAAATTTTTTTTTTCATATAAAATGGTAGACACTAACACATTATCACACACACACCCCTTAGGAAAATTTTTTCTTTCAAACTCCTTTTATATATTTTTATTAGATGTGAATTTTAAAAACTTAACTACTAGATTACATTTTCTTATTATATCCTACATGCTTGCAAAATTTCAAGAAAATCAAAGATCAATAACTATATCATTTTTGTATAAAAATAATAATTATGTCATCAATGACATGTTTAAATTTCAAATTTTTGTGGTAAAAAACTTTGCATAAAAAATAGAAAAATGTTATGTCTACAATATTTTCACAACACTTTCATAAAAAATCTTAAGTAGTAAGTTATTATCGATTCTAATTTGAATCCACAACTTAAATTACTTTTTTGTTCACCCATAATAACCAATAATAATGAGGCTTTTGGTAACAAAAACTATGACACCTTACTTTATTTTATATACTACAAAACTATTTAATAACAAGTGAGAATTAATTTTAAATATCAATTACTATACTATATAATTTAAATTAGGTGATATGTGGTTATGTCAAATGCACTCTCTCGTGGGTTCTAGTTAGCTTAACTGGTAAATTATTTAATAGTTGAATAAGAGATCTAGGGTTCAATTCCCGCCTACATCAAAAACCAATTGGTGTTTTGGATTAATAATAAAAAGCTATTATTAGGAGCGGATGTCATAGGTTGAAACTCTCCCAAAAAAAAAAAAAAACGCACCGTCTCTCTTTCTATAGTTACAAATATATTAAAAATTATAAAAGTGATTTACTTCAAATAAAATTCAATTGTCACATGGGTTCTAGTTATCTCAATTGGTAAAGTCTTTGATGGTTAAATAAGAAATCTGGGGTTCAATTCCCGCCTACATCAAAAATCGATTAGTGTCTTAGTCTGATGATAAAGAGCTATTATCAAGAGCGGACGCCATAAGTTTAGCTATTTATTAGTAGTTTGGTTATATTTTTATTACAAGAAATAGTTATTCCTTATGAATAGTTATTCTTTAAAATGAGGAGGAATAACTATTCCTCTCTAAAAGGGTTGTAATAGCTATTCCTTAGTAGGTGTATTAATTTCTAAAATTAATATATTTCTAAATAAACAAACTTTCCATATACGCATAACAATTATGAAAATAAAAAGTCATAAAAAATAAATAATCTTTCTTTCAAATTTTACAAATATTATTTTTTAGGAAATATAACTATATGAGTAAGATACTTCCTAAAATATATCTTAAGTTTTATTCTAATGTTACAATTTAGACAATTTGATTTAAACATTCCATTATCTTCAAGGTTCTATTTTTGCATTGTCACCAAACAAATGAATAGTAAAAAGTATTACATTATAGCATCTTGTATTCCTTGTAATACCTATTCCTATTCTTATGTAAGATATTTGGTTTTCTATTTTTTTTTAATTTACCTTTATAAACAAGGTGACTTTACAATTGTACACTATTATTGATTAGGTATTTTCTATACTAAATGAATTCTTAATAAGAAGGATCAAATCATCGATTTAGTAAACATATAATTGATTTACTTATTTTTTGTTCAATGCACAAAATTCATTTAGAATTGATGATATTGTTTTGTTTGTATACAAGTTTTATGCAAGAATTCACAAATCATTAAAAACTTTTATTGAAATTGAAATTTTACCACTATGAGCATATATATGTATATAGTCTAACATGTGGAGCTTAAAAATTGTTAAATACTTTTGAATTGTACCAATTGATAGTAAGGATTAGAAAATCAATAGTTTACTAATTTTTTATTGAGGGGTTTTACTTGTATATAATCTTCTACTTTCTACTCCAACTATGAAATGAGTAATTTCAATATGAATATTATCAAAACTAAGTTTTGCAACAAAATGCAATATGATATTCAAAAGATTCTTTCATTTTTGTAAATTAAAAGGGAAATTGATGTAAAGTTTAGTACATAGATGACTTTCAGGATTCAAAAGAACATCGGGTTCCATTTTAGTAAAACATAAATGACTTAGTTGGAATGTATGAAGAAAAAATTATTTTGCCTTCTATTTCGTTTATATTTTGTTAAAACTGAATAGATAAATAGAATTCTAGTTTTATCTCTGATTTATATATAATTTTCATTGATCCATGCATTACAATAGCATAATATTACTTTCAATTGAGAGAGAGAGAGAGAGTTCAAAAATTGAACCTTAGAAAAGAGAGGGATAATGTAATTTTTATTTATTATTTATCTAAGGTCTTGGAAATCCTCAGAGGATGTGGTGTTTTTGTATGTGTATGGAGTCACCACTTATTTTAAGGAAAAAGAACCGTTCATGAAGATATCCCTTAATTGAATAATTGAATGAAATATATGAGTGGATTAAAGGAAATTTAAAAATTACATAGCTTTGATCCTAGATTAAATCTATGAAATGGACAATTACAAGATTTTGGACCTAGTTACAATCTGTGAAATGGAAAATTACAAGACTTTGATCCTAGTTACATTCTAATGAAAGAAAGAGAGAATATGTTGCTTTGTTTTCTATTTATATTCTAAGAAAAGAAAACAATTTGATAAGAAAATAGTATACAAATTTTTTTTTTTTTTTTTTTTTGAGAAATAGTATACAAACTAGAGACTTAAATTTGGAGGCTAGGTTAAGGAGATGACAAGGTATTAGGTGCCCATTCCACCCAATCCAAAGATCCGTCTTAGTGGACATTTTTTGTTTTTAATTTTTATTTGGGTACGTTTTTGACATTTTTTGAGCAGTTTTTAAGCTTAGTATGACTTTAAGACCTAAAATCTAGCCATTTGAGGGTCCAATCATGCTTGGGCATATTTAGAAAGTGTCTACTTTCAATTAAATACTAGTAATTTCTAGGATATTTAATTAGACAATTTTGTGCTTGATAGTACACCCTTTATGACACATCATAAATTATAATCAATCTTTTAAAGGATCAATAGTTAATCACAGTCATATGTGTCTAATCTTAATAGTAGGAATGTGTACTAACTGTTATAACTTTTTTTTTGTTTTACAAGATATAATTTCTACTCTAACCTAATCTAAGTGTATATGTGTGTGAAACTTCTTCCTGACGACTTGAACCCCAGCCCTTACTCCCCACACTTCACAAGTACTTATACTTGTGGAGTGACCATCATACCAAGTGTGTGCGGTAGTCTAACTGTTATAACCTTGATTCGGCTAAATTTTTTACTTTAGGGACCTGTTGTTAATATTATGACTTCTAGATTTGATTCGAATGCAAAATTTGGAAATACAATAACTAAAATTGTTATATTTTCTTTATGTCATAAAATGATGGTTTCACCCTTAAAACGACGTTAAATGAAAGTATTAAATGAACTTTCTATATTTACACTTGCAATACTGTCATTACGTATATAACTTGAAAGAATATTCATGAAAGTGACTGATCTCACATGCTAAAAATTTTCTTTGATATTAGATAGTACAATGGGGAAAGTGGGATTTAAACACTAGTTTTTCTACTAATATCGCTGTACTATAAGACTTTTTACATCTGCTAAAGTTTATAAAAAAAAAATTTCCAAATCTTTTATTCAAATTTTATAGAAACTATGATACATTTTTTTTGTAATTATTATGAACCATACGAACAAACACCCCAGTGACCTTATTAGGTCTTTGTGGCGTCCGTCCTTATGTTGTGGAATTTAATTTTGGAGCCAAATCATCTTATTAATGATTAGAAAATATTTTTAAATTGCTGGTTATTTTATGTCAAATTAAACTCCATTCATAAAAGTAAACCAAAACAAATTGAAAAATATTTATAAAATCCAAATGATAGCTTTAAAATACATCTGTCAGTATAAAGTTTTTTTTTTTTTTGGAGAAGAATCTGTCATTATAAAGTAGGATATTGCATACTTGGCTGTCACCCCTTTTAAAGCTATTAATAGGGCCATTAATTTTTTATTTATTTTTAGAAACAATAGGACCACTAAATTGGAAGTAACAAATGACATTGCCTTTTTAAGCTTTCAATAAACTCAAAGTAAAATAATTAAGAATGGTAAAAGAACGTACCATTGACAAACTTCCAATTGGTTCTACTTTATCATTATTATTATTATTATAGATGGTTCTACAACTGCTACTTCTATAGTGGGTTCTAGTTAGCTCAACTGGTAAAATCTCTGATGGTTGTATAAGAGATCTAGGGTTCAATTCCCGCCTACACCAAAAATTGATCGGTGTTTTGATCTGATAATAAAGAACTATCATCAGGAGCAGACGTCACAAGTTGAAACTCTCTCTCAAAAAAAAAAAAAAAAAAAAAAAAACTTCTACTTCTATAGAATGACATTCAACTATGGAAACTATTTAAAAAAAAACAATAGTCATTTAAATACATAAAGTTTTAAAAAATAAAAAATTAGCCTTTCAGCATACGCGCGAAGCTCTTCTATTTTTTTTTTTTTTCTTTTAAAGATTAATAATTTTCAATTTTTATAGTAATCATGTATATACAAATTGAATACACAAATAAGTATTCTTCTCAAAAAAAAAAAATTACACAAATAAGTAAATGGTAAATATGTGCTAAAAAAGATTGAAAAATTCCCTAAGAAAGAAAGCCTGAAAAGACTTTGAAGATAAATTTTTATTACATCAATATTGTAAAATAGAAAGAAGAAGCAAACCCAACAACCAAAAAAAAAAAGGTATCAAAAAAAAAAAAATGCAAAAGTCTTGAAACACACAGTAAAATTATCATATAATTTGGCGTAGTCATCCACAAAAATTATTGGATCTCATTGCTTTTCTTTTTTCTTGTTTGATATAATTTACCGCTTTCTTCTCATATAATACTTTCCTTCTCTTTGTCAGAAGTTTGCGGTGGTTAGCGTTAAAAATTATCACAATTTTTGTTGTTGTAATTTTTATAGCAAATGATTGTGGGAATTTTTGGGAATTACATGTGCATGATAATTGATAAGTAGTTTTTTTTTTAGCACTGAAAAAGGAAAAAAGTGTGCAAAAAAGTGAGTTAGTGCGATTATAAAATATTTTTTTTTTTAAAAGACCCAAACATTTTTTTTTTAATTTTTTATACCTTTTTTTAAGAATTGAATTTATAAGTGAATAGAACAATTTGAAAACCAACAAAAGAGTTGTCCTATTTTGTAGGTAATATTTTAAGGATAAAGTTTAGCTACAAAATTAGTTGTAGCCTAAGACTACAACCTTACTTAATATCTTTTTTATTAAAGGTGAATTTTGAAAAATCCACCGTTGGATTACATCTTCTTTTTTTATCCTCCATTCTTGCAAAATTTCTAAAAAATTAAAAATCAATAGCTATGTCATCAATAAATTGTTTAAATTGTAGTTTAAAATTATGTATAAAATATAAGCTTATAGATCATATAGTAAATAATATCCGATTGACACAAAATTTGACATGTGTATTAAGTGTAAAGAACATGCAATTCAACGGTTAGATTTTTAAAATATGAAGTAGTATTTATTTTTTTAGTGTAAGGTTATGGCCTTAGATTATAACTAATTTTTGTAGCTAAACTTTGTCCAAGTTTTAATGAGAGTTAAAGATATATTTTTACAATGTTATCCTCTAATTTTATCTCTACTTCAACTTGGGGCATAGGAGTATTTTTGAATCATAAAAAATTTCTTCACAAATAAGGAAGCCCATTAAATAGTAGTATAAAAAAACATATTTGAAAGGAAAAATAAAACCATGAATCAGCCAATAAGGTGGGTTTATCAATTTTCTTAGCAGCATCAACTTGATTGGTGAATAGAATATTGTTTATCAAAGACCTCCAAAATATTCTAAAATGGAAGTCATAATCAGTAAACAATAAAAAAATAATTAGTTATATTTTAAACTAACTATCGTGGATCATCAATCATGTACAAATATGATATTAAGATAATTAATAATCATGTGGCCTTTTTTGAATAATGAATATACCATGGACGAACCTTTTTTCAGCCATGCTTCGTCTTATTTAGAAACATAAAACCTTTCCAACAAAAGGCGGAAGCAAAGACCTATACTACTTCTTCTTCAAGTATATGACTCTTATTTTAAGGTGAATTGACTCTTATTTTAAGTTATTATTATTATATGGCTTTTTTATTTATATTTTTTTTAGAAGAAAGTTGCCATATGAGTTGTTCAATAAAATAAAAAAGAGAGATGCTACGTTTACAATATTTTTACAACAAATCATAAGTGGTTAGTTGTTATTAGTTCAAATTTGAAACTAATACTAAGATTACTTTTTTGCCCCAATAATAACAACCAGTAACAACCTGCTACTTATGATTTGTTGTAAAAATATTGTAGATATATCATTTCTCAATAAAAAATAAGAGAATTTGTGGAATCCAACAATTCAAGTGTTAGATGGGATTGACGTCAACGACAATTTCTATACAAATAAAAACTGAACGATTTATTGATAACCAATCACAATAGTCAAACGTAAATAAAATAATAATAAAATAATATAAAATAACAAAAAACCAAGTTGTAATTACCCTTACCTCCCTTAAGGTTTGGGGGAATCACATTCCACCCCAAGCCTGAAGGGAAAAAACACTTCTCTTTCTTAAAATCCGAAGAAATTAACACTCTACATGTCCTTAAGCAAATGACAAGTTAATACAAAACATTTTTAATATTTTCCCAAACCTTAAATAAATGGTTTAATAAACAGTGTTTAAACGGTATTAGTAATTAAGGACCAAATTGATCATTTTGTAAAACCTTTAAATGTGCTTGGTAATAACACAAACCTCAAATTAGGTTACTGTAATTTACCCATCTTGTTTTTAAAAACAGAATAGAAATTAAATATGCATTTGTGATTGTCTCCGCATGGGTATTTCTAACTTTTTTATGTAGGTGTCTATCTATTGTCAACGTCAACCTTTCAATCAACTACTCATCATTATCTCTTTTCAAATATAAATTCAACCAGTTTTCTCATCTACAGTAGAAATTGGTTAAGGTCAGTGCACAAAATTTGAGTGAAAGAAAACTAATTTTACCTTAAAAATGTTACCTCAAGCGGAAGAAATTATATAATTTTCATTGTAATCATGTCATATGTCTATTATTTTACTAAAAATTTTAATTTATTTAAAATTGTTAAGTTAGTTTTAAAAAGAAGTTAGTTTCTGTTTAATTTTTTATCATAAATTGACTCAACAATTAATTTTAAACATGTATGACTTTTTTAGTTTTTTTTTTAGAGAGTTTCAACTTATGATGTCCATTTTTGATGATAACTCTTTATTATTAGACTAAGACACCAATTAGTTTTTAATGTAGACGGAGATTGAATCTCAGATCTCTTATTCAACCATCAGAGACTTTACCAGTTGAGCTAACTGAAACTCATGTAGAAGTTTTTTAATTGAATGATAGACAAGTGACGTGATTTACCATGAGTTTTAATTTACTAAAATTTTTAATTTATTTAAAATTGTTAAGTTAGTTTAAAAAGGAAGTCAGTTTCTGTTTAATTTTTTATCATAAATTGACTCAACAATTAATTTTAAACATGTAGGACTTTTTTAGTTTTTTTTTTTTTTTTAGAGAGTTTGAACTTATGATGTCCACTTTTGATGATAACTCTTTATCATCAGACTAAAATACCAATTGGTTTTTAATGTAGACGGGAATTGAACCTCAGATCTCTTATTCAACCATGAGAGACTTTACCAGTTGAGCTAACTGAAACTCATGTAAGAGTTTTTTAGTTGAATGATAGATAAGTGACGTGATTTACCATGATGACCGTATAATTTTTAAGAGCCAAGAGCCAAGATTTCAATTAAATGAGAAAAAAAATTAAAAAAGAAACAATTAATTGAAGTACAAAATATTTTGAGAAGCATTATTACTTCATAGAGAGGAAAAAAAAGTGATGGAGTAATATTTGATTGCTTGTTAGAAATGAAACTACATTGCTCGGATTTCATCACATTTGCATCAGCATTACTCTATGATTGGAACTACCTTGACTGAAATTAGATTGTCATTTTAATTTGATAGCCTCATGATTACATCATGATTACATAATCAACTAGTATTTCTTCAAATTGAAAATCAAATAAATATAAAATGAGAGTTATTTCATAACCAACAATTGTTAATAACAAGTTTTTCTTTTGCATTAATTATCATAGAATTGTCAATTTCTTTCTTAAAAAAAAAAAAATAATAATAACTTATGCGTATTAACTATATACTCATATCGATTATCAAAAAAAATATACTCATATCAATTCATTACTAACAAATTCCCCCCAAAACTTTACTAATTAAAATTTGTTAAATTGTCAGCAAAGAAACTCTTATTTAAGCAATTAAACCTCATGAGATCATGTTAAAGAAGTTTACAGATTGAATAACTCAAAAAATATCATACCATAATTTAATTTAAATTAACATTATAATTTGATAATAAATCTTAATAAATATATCTAAAGCCAAAAACATATTCATGCCATTATCCAATAAAAAAATATACGTTCATTTATTTACAAAAAGGGTATCCATCATCAACAAAAATATAAAAGGTTTGATTTAATTTAAACCTCTAAATTGATCTTAATTCTTAACCATCAATAAAAAAAATCAATAAAATAGAAACAATATAAAAATAATAATAAATCCATAAAATTCTAAGTAAAAAAAAAAAAAATTCATTCACTGATTAGCCTCCCTCTTTCCCATAATCTATTTATTAAAAATTAAAAAAAAAAAACTCTAATAATAATAAATATCTAATATATATATGAGATGAGTTCAAGTTACATCTGGTATAACTTCACAAGAGTTACACCTTTTTTAGACATTTGATTTGTATTAGATCTAAGAGTGAAAAAAACACTCATAGTCATGTATTTATTGTTCCCTAGAAATTAGTAACTAAGTCATTAACTCTTCTTATTAAAAATAGAAAAATAAAAAACAGCATTATCTCTGCTCTCCATCATCATCATCACCTTCATCTTCTCTCCCTCTCTCACATGGTCTTGTGTTCTATGTACTTTCACCCTCAACAATGGAAATTAAGGACGAGTTCAGGAAACAAGTGAAATTATTATTATTATTTTATGTCTGGGAGTGTTTGATTACTTCGTTCATTTGATACCACGTGTGAAGCTGTTCTTTCATAGGAACATGCTTTCCATGTTGCACCATCAGTGACAGATTGTTTGATTGCTTCGTTCATTTATTTATTATATTATATCCATTCTTTCCTATATAATTGTAGCTTGTATACAAAATTTGTGAAGTCCCTTTGATTTTATAATTAGAAATAAGTTCTTAAAGGTAGCATATATGCTCTAACTTTATGGTTGACACAGTGATTGATCTACTAAATAAAACAAATTCATTGAACCCAATACCTTTTTGGAGTGCTTCTACTGCTTTATATGCAGTTTATGTAAAGATATTTGGGGTTAGCCTGACAACTTTGTGTTTTTTGTTCTAGAGCGATTTGCCTTGGATCTTAGTTGGGTATACAATTTAACAATTGTATATTTAAAGGTTGCCTGAAAGTGCATAGAACACAAAGACTGCGTGAGAGAGGGAGAGAAGATGAAGCTGATGATGGAGAGTAGAGAGTTAATGCTATTTTTTATTTTTCTATTTTTAATAAGAAGATTTAATGACTTAGTTACTAATTTCTAGGGAACAATAATGACATGACCATGAGTTTTTTTTTCACCCTTAGATCTAGTACAAATCAATAGTCCAAAAAAGGTGTAACTCTTATGAAGTTACATCAGGTGTAACTTGAACCCATCTCTCTCTCTCTCTCTCTCTATATATATATATATATTTTTTTTTTTTTTGGAGAAAAACTATCTAACATATTTGACATACTGTAGTGTAAAGCATCACTAAAAAATCACATATATCTTACGTCTTATGCAGCTGTAAAATTTATATATAAGAGAGAAATGGTTCATATAGATGATGTACCAATATACCTCATGGTCAAAGTATTTGGGACACCAGACTTGCGTATTTTTTTAACTTTCCTTTTGTAGGTATACATCAACCTTACAATCAACTAGCTCATCATTATTCCTAAAAAAAAAAAACTAGCTAATCATTATCACTTTCATATATAAATAATAAATTCAACCAGTTTTTTCATTTGTAGTAGAAATTGGTTAAAGCCAGTGCTCAAAATTTGAAGTGAAAGAAAACTGATTTTACCAAAAAATATTAATGATGAAGTAATATTTGATTGGTCGTTAGGATTGAAACTACATTTTTAGGATGACATCATTTTAATATGATAGCGTCATGATTACATATTGATTACATAATCAAACTAGTATTTCTTCAAAATAAAAATCTAATGATATAAAAAGAGAGTTTCTTGGTAAACAACAATTGATATAAAAGATTTACTAACGTATGTCCTTAGGACATATATTAAAAATTTATTTTAAGAAACTTTTTATGAAAAAACGAAAAAATAATTCACTGTTTTGACAATTTTTTTTCAATTTTTCATAATTTTTTTTTTTCAAAATGAATTGTTAAACCCTTAATATAATAACAAGTTTCTTTCTTTACATGATTTCACTTCTTTAATAATATATAAAACCTAGTACAAAACAAAAGTATACCTTCTTTAAATTATTTTATTTCTTCGATAATTTAACATACATGTGCTACTGCTTCGTTCTAGCGCTGACAGCCTTAAAAATACAATATTTTCTTTTATAATATAAGTTGACTATAATATAAGTTGACACCCTTAAAAAATTTAGATGGAAAATATTAATTAAATAAGGTTAAAATTCTGACATATTGTCGTGGATCGACATTCAAGGGAGACTAAACAACAGAGAAAAGCTATGAGTATTAATTTATGTTTCTATTTTCTTTAAATTAATCCATTATTTCCTAGTCTTACAAAGTAGTTTTATTAAGCTGTCACTGTCGACGTTGATGGAGGCTTTTTTTTTTTATTTTTTATAATTGGGTAGTTGGGGGAGTGGGGGAGAACTTTACATCTCAACTTGACATAATGTATTCGTAAACCAATGTAGAATAAAAAATAACATTAACGACTCTTTGTTGTAGAGAAATTACAAATGTTATAAAATCATGTTACCCTATAGATGCAAGCGCCATATTAAAAACAAAATATTCTTTTTGACAGCGTATTAAATTATATAGGATCTTACATCTACTTGCTAACCATAAAATTTTATTATATAAAAAAAACTTAATCTAATTATTCCTAACTATCTACTTTCTGTCAATGTAGTTTCATTCACAGAGTAATGCTGATGCAAAAATGATGTCATCCTAAAAATGTAGTTTCAATCCTAACTAGCAATCAAATATTACTTCATCATTAATATTTTTTGGTAAAATCAGTTTTCTTTCCCTTCCAATTTTGAGCACAAGCTTTAACCAATTTCTACTAGATCCAAATCTATTACAGGCCAATGAAATTTTAAAATACCTAAATTAATCCTAATTAAATTTGTCAAAGTTCATCTACAATAAAAAGATATTAAGTAAGGTTGTAGCTTTAGGCTACAACCTTACTCAATATCATTAACATTACTACATATTTTGAAAATTTAACCGTTAGATTGTATGTTATTTACGCTTTTAATATACATATGAAATTTTATGCCAATCGAATATTATTTACTATATGATCTATACGATTATATTTTATACATAATTTTAAATTACAAAAACTTGCAATTTAAACAATTAATTGATGACATAACTATTAATTTTTATTTTTTTTTAGAAATTTTGCAAGCATAGAGAATATTAGAAGAAAATGTATTCCAATGGTGGATTTGTCAAAATTCATCTCTGATAAAAAGATATTAAATAAAGTTGTAGCTAAATTTTGTATTTAATCTAGTATGTTTTAGTAAACAAACGCTATATGAGTTCATTCTCAAAATGTTTGTATTTTGTACCTTTGTAAGTTTTTCTATAAGGATTTTTACTTCGTGAATAAATATGGTTTCTTTGTGTAATTGTAATTGTGTTCGTTCTTCATGATTTTATCTATATATTACTATTTAATTCATTTTTGACTCTTGTGATTCTAAACCATCTTGATTAAGAATTGAATCAATCCAATTCAAATTTGGTACTTCAAGTCAATGCGACCTGTTTTAATCCTCCTTTTGGATTAGAAGAAGTTGCCCTACCGATGGACATGCCCTACCAAGTTAATGCGAATGTATGATCTTATTTGTTAATATGTGGCATGCGTATAATCAGGACCTTGAAATTCTGGGAGAGCTTAATGGTGGGTGATTTAGAATATAAGTAATATTTGGTTTACTGGCTTAATCTTGTAACCTTAAACTTTGAATCCAAATAAATAATTGCTATGATCATCGGTTTACGATTACACCACTACGCAACCTTGACGTGATGATTACTTCACAATGAGTAAAAAGTTCTTATGAGATAGGGGGGCAAAGGTTGGAGCTCAAGCCTCCAAGAGAGAGCTTCACACACATATACACTTAGATTAGGCAAGAGTAGAATTTTTATTTTGTATAAAAAAATGGTTTACAATTACATTATGTCAGTGCCAACTGTTTCTCGGTTTCTTCAAAGGTAAATCAAGCTCATGATATGGGTTTTCTACTGGATTAATTTGAAAGGGTTTTGTCGAGGTTTTATATTGATTGGATTTTAAGAAATTCATCGCTTGGAGATAAGATAAAGAGTTTTGCTCTTTTAAAAAAATAGGGATAAAATTTTAAAAGGGTTTTGCAGTTGGGTTTCTTGGTTTTGGAACATACGCAAGGAGATTGGTTGGGAATTTGATTTCATTTCCACCAAAACCATGAAACCTAGGAAAATAATAAAAATACAAATTGAGCCTCACATCATTTTTGAGAGTTAACATACAAAGATAATAATGCAAGGTCTATTGCATCCTTTACACACAGATCTAATAGTATAAAACGACGTAAAGGTAAAGTAGGGAGAAAATGGGCATTTGCCCATTTTGCCAAAAATTTTCAGCAAAATGCCCCATATCTGAAACTATTTAGGGAAATGCCCATATTTTGAAACTCGATTTTTAGAATCGAGTTTCAATTTAAAACTCGATTTTTGGACAATTGAGTTATAGCGAACTGAAAATTAAAAAAATAAAATAAAAAATTTCTGGAACTCGAGTTCCATGTGAAGTACTCGAGTTCATGGAACTCGAGTTCCTTGAAAAAATTCAAGTGGAACTCGGGTATTTTACATGGAATTCGAGTTCCAAAAAAAAAAAAAAGTTTCTAAGTCCACGTTCGCTATAACTCAATGTTCCAAAAATCGAGTTTCAAAACAGGGGCATTTCTTTAATTAGTTTCAGACATGGGGCATTTTGCTGAAAAGTTTGTGAGAAATAGGTAAAATCCCATTTCGGCCGGTAAAATAGTGTAGTAAGAGCAAGAAAGCTGAAAGCTATTAAGCTGTACACAGTGTACGAAAAGAGAGGTTTTAGTGTTTGAGAGAGAGAGAGAGAGAGATAAAAGATGATTGAAAAAATATATGTACTTTTCTTTTTAACAATAATATGCAACAGAGGCTAATAGAAACAACCTCAAATGGGTAAAATGGTACTTTTAAACTACATGTAGGCAAAAATTCAAATTGGATTTAACCACAAGTAGGTAAAATGCAATTAACCCTATTTTCAAAATTGGCTTATTTATTTATTATTTATTTTATTTTATTGGGTAGTGGGGGGAGTGGGGAGAACTTTACATCTCAACTTAACATAATGTATTCGTAAACCAATGTAGAATCACAAATAACATTAACTACTCTTTGTAGTAGAAAAAATACAAATATTATAAAATCATGTTACCCTGTATATGCAAGCGCCATATTAAAAAACATAATATTCTTTTTGACGGCATATTAAAATATATAGGATCTTACGTCTACTTGCTAACCATAAATTTTATTATAAAAAAAACTTAAATATGTTAGAGATATTATGGTCTAATTATTCCTAACTATCTAGTTTCAGTCAATGTAGTTTCATTCATAGAGTAATGCTGATGCAAAAATGATATCATCCTTAAAATGTAGTTTCAATCTTAACTAGCAATCAAATATTACTTCATCATTAATATTTTTTGGTAAAATCAGTTTTCTTTCATTTCAAATATTGAGCACTAACTTTAACCAATTTCTACTAGATCCAAATCTACTACAAGAAAATGAAATTTTAAAATACCTAAGTTAATTCTAAATTTGGCAACATTCATCTCCAATAACAAGATATTAAGTAAGGTTTTAGCTTAAGGCTACAACCTTACTTAATATCATTAACATTACTATATATTTCGAAAATTTAACTGTTGGATTCACTACAAGAAAAACGGCTATTGCGGCGGGCCAGAAACGCCGCTAAAGCCCAAAAAGCGCCGCTAAAGGTACATTTGACCTATAGTAGCGGATGCTATTGCGGCGGTCGCAAAAAGCGCCGCTATATATGTACCTTTTAGCAGCGGGTGAAAGTTTATTGCGGCGGGCATAAAACCGCCGCCATATGTGTTTAGAATTTGTGGCATTGACTTTTAGCAGCGGGTCATGTACACTGCTACTGGTGTCTACCTTTAGCGGCAGGCAGACTGCGCCGCTATAGGCAAACAATCAAAATGGACTAATTGCACTTTTAGCGGCAGGTCATGTCCGCTGCTATTGTGTCTACCTTTAGCGGTGGGCAGACGGCTCCGCTATAGGCAATTAATAAAAATAGACTAATTGCACTTGTAGTAGCGGGTAGAAATGCTGCTATATGTTTCAACCTTTAGCGGCAAGCGATAAGCGCCGCTATAGGGATTCATTTAAAACATAAAAATGTGCACCTTTAGCGGCGCTTTTTGACCGCTGCTATAGGTCCTTTTTTTTTTTTTTTTTTTCTAGTGGGTTTTAAAACCACTGTTTGCTAATAAATAAATGGTTCACAGACCTGTTACAAAGAACCTGTAATAGTTTTAGCTCTACTAACACAATGCCACAAATGTAACTAATTAACAACACCACAAATGTCTTAAAACTAACGTAATATTAACATAAAAATATATTATCAAATACATAACATTGTCTATAACCACCATCTTAAGATTAACAAAAAAAGATGTGGTCCTTCGAATAAAAGGACCGCTTAAATTAAGCTAATACTATAATAAAAGTTTCAAAGTGTTTAAAAATATTCTCGAACACTTGCAAAAAATGCGCTATAGGTTAATTTTTTTTTTCCCCTCCTGGGTTCTAAAACCACATTTCTATTACAAATAACCTGTAATAATTTTAGCTCCACTAAGACATTACCACAAATGTAACTAGATAACACCACAAATGTCTCCAAACTAACATTATATTAACATAGAAATATATTATCAAATAAATAACATTGTCTATAACCATTATCATAAGATTAAAAAAAAAAAAAGATGTGGTCATTTGAATAAAAGGACTGCTTAAATTAAGCTAATACTATAATCAAAGTTTCAAAGTGTTTAAAAATATCCTCCAACACTTGCAAAAAATGCGGTTGTTCAAATGTAGTTCTTTGTACACAAAAAGTCCTCAAACACCAATAACTTAAAAAAGCTCATAATAAGACCTTGTGGATGACTCCAGCCTATTTCAGTAATCTATAAAAGAAGCCATTCACTCATAAATTTAACTAAACCAGCAACTTTCTAATGCAGAGAAACATAAAAGGCCATCTGATGTTCTTCTTGCACCTTTATATGTGAGATGACTACGTTGAAAGTGAATGGGTGATTTAGGATTAGAGCTCCTCCTAAAAGTAATTCATACCAATGATGCTCTCCAGAGATCCACAAAAGAAATAATATACCCATATAATATTGTCTCAAACTTGCTTGCTAACAATAATATTGGCTCAACCTTAGGAAAGAAGAATCACAGGCTAACCTTCATTTGCTTAGAAAAAACATTTGAATGGAAGCAAATGTGCCACGTAGAGACATACATACGGCCATGATACAAGAATGACCTCTCAAGTGCACAAGAATAACTGTGTTGAACAACCTGAAATAGGTACTCTGTTAATTAGGCCCACAACTGAAATTACCAGAGGGAAAACATAAAGAATCATATATACTTATAGTTATATATATGCAATTTGAAACTTCAGGAGATTAAAATTACCGCTAGAGCAGAGTTTATGCAACTCACCTCTAGTAAAACGGTCAAATATTGTTTGAAGAGGCCCTGGCTTTTGATGAACCACAGTTGGCCCTTGTTTATTTAAAGAAATCCTTCTTCGAGCATTAGCTCCAGCATAGCCATTCACATCCCTAATGGTAAATTATTAGTCATTACAACAGAAAATTTAAATTTATTAGAAATGAAATGATAATACTAACAATAACACAACAATATTTGAATTAAGGTTCCATCCCAGTAATAAAGAATGACACATATCTAAAAGGAAAATAAGCTGGACCAGCACATGCGTATTTGTTCCATGAAAGGGAAAATAATGTCTACAAGAAGATTAAATTGTGTCACACAAAAGCCAAATTCTGAGCCCCTATCATGTGCCATCATCAAATTCATATACCTTTTTCCTATATTTAAAAATTGCTTCAGCCCAGCTAAGCCAAAGAATGTGAACTAAGTTTGTACACCACGTGACAAAGTTACATCAACCAGATAGAAAAAGGAAATGGCAGCAGTCTGTATTTTGCCAGCATAATCAAAGAATTATTCAGAAAAATATTTCACAATCATTACTCAGAGAGAGAGAAAGAGAGTCCCACTAGCATTGGTAAGCATTAGAACACTAGCAATAAACTCTAAACCGTCTCCCTCACACACATACACATGCATTCTGTTGTGACTCTTTGATTCACATACACACACGCATACACACTGTGGTTTTTGTTTATGTAAGGTTGAATTTAATCAACCATTCTGTTGGCTTTATTCCTTGCCAATTTGCTTGTAATTCAGCACTTAGAAACCCTATATTTAGGTGGGAATCATGTAAGGGTAGTGTGTGAGAGAGTGTGAAGAAAAGCTCAAGATTGTGCACTCAGCAAGGGACTCACGACTGGATCTCGCGACTTGCAAGTCGCCAAAGGATGCACACGAGTGAAGCATGCAGAGGAGCTGAACAGTCACGCCAGTTGGAGCATTACAGGACAAAAAGTCCAGTCTGGCCATTCAGTTAGCTTGCGGCTTGGACTCGCGACTCAGTCAAGTCGCGAGGCCAAGTCGCCAGTCCATTTTGTTTGGGAAAAAATGACTCTTTGCATTCCATACACACACCAGTATAAATACCCCTTATACCCATGAAATGTAGAGAGCTTCCAGAGAGAATTTTGAGAGAGAAACCCTAGAGAAAAACAAGATTGACTCATCCACAATTTTCATCTTTGTTTCTCAAAATTCCTCTACTCTCACCCTCTCCATTTTTACATCCTTGAGAGGTACATTAGCCAAAACCTTTTCTCACCATACCCATATTTGTGAGAAGGCTGTTTGGTGCTTGGGAAGCAGTTAGGAAGGGACCAATTGATATTGGTTGATGCTATGGGCTATAGCGGAATCCGGTAAGCTAAAGAAGACAAAGGTTCGGAGTAATCTCGTTGGAGCAAGAAACTTGGAGGGCTTAGGTACACTGGGTAGATTAGGCTTGGAGGGTCTTTTGCTGTTCATGTATCCCAACTTCATTCTTTAGTGGATTATTGACCGCTTGGAGGGCAGCGGAGAGGTTTTACGCCGAGGACTTCGGTTTCCTCTTCGATAACACATCGTTGTGTTGTCTTTGTGTTTGCATCTCTCTTCCCTTAATCTTTGCCATTTAATTTCTACTGTGGTTGTGATTTTATTTGGTTTAGATTGTTTTATCAATTCTGTTTTAAGCTTATGTTCGTATTCCGCACATACATTGTTTGATAATAAGCTTGAATTGGTAATTTGTAATTTGGGGGTCTAAATGTTCAAGGTTTTTATACACTATTTGAACATTCAATCTACAATACTTTAATCTACACACTTTTCAAACATCGAGCACACACACACAAACACGGACCTAGCACGTCATATTGCATGTTATTTACTCTCTTAATACACGTCAAATTTTGTGCCAATCAAATATTATTTACTATATGATCTATAAGGTTATATTTTATGCATAATTTTTAATTACAAAAACTTGCAATTTAAATAGTTTGTTGATGACATAGCTATTGATCTTTATTTTTTTAGAAATTTTGCAAGCATGGAGAATATTAGAAAAAAAAATGTAATTCAATGGTTGATTTGTCAAAATTCATCTCTAATAAAAAGATATTAAGTAAGGTTGTAGTCTTAGGCTACAACCAATTTTGTAGCTAAATTTTATCCTTAATCTAGTTCTAGTATTTTTAGTAAACAAACTTTACATGAGTTGATTCTCAAAATGTTTGTACCTTGGTAAGTTTTTCTATAAGGATTTTTACTTTGTGAATAAATATGATCTCTTTGTGTAATTGTAGTTGTGTTTGTTCTTAATGATTTTATCTATATATTATTTAATTCTTTTTTGACTCGTGATTATAAACCATCTTGATTAAGACTTGAATCAATCCAATTCAAATTTGGTACTTCAAGTCAATGCAACCTAAATCAGTGTTTTAATCCTCCTTTCGGATAGAAGTTGCCCTACCGATCGACATCTTCACTTTCTAGGAACAAGAGATAATATACCCATTTAAAGAAAATAGAATCATAAGTCAATATTCAGAACCTTTAGTATTTGTCTATCTCTTGTCACCCAACAACACTACATGTCAAAGACTCAAAGTTTAGTTTTTTATGCGAATGTATGAATATGTGGCATGCATATAATGTGGACCTTGAAATTCGGGAAGAGCTTCGTGGTGGGTGATTTAGAATATAAGTAATATTTGGTCTTGTTTTTTGGTTTACTGGCTTAGTCTTGTAACTGAAAGGAAAATGAAAGCTTGGAAGATAAGCAAAAAGCTTAACAGAAATAAATGGAAGTTGAGAGAGAGTTGAAAGGAATTCTCTAGAAAAATGTATTCCAAGCATAATGGGATATTGTACATTGAAACTCTATTTATAGAGTTCCATAATTGAACACGTGGGTTTTTAATCTCAACAAACCCATAACTAACTATTCTAACAGAATATATAAATATCTAGTTTGTTACAGAAAATATCTAGATCAGTTAATAATATTAGCAGCTCAACAATGGAGTCTTGGTGACTAGAAGCAGGGTAGAGGAAGAAGACTGAACAAGGCTCAAGACGGCGCCGTGTTGTTTCAATAGGGAATATAAGTCACGCTTTTAAAACGATGTTGTGCAACTTATGCCAAATGGTGTCATCTAAAGAGCAGAAAAAACACGGTTTCGACTTAACCAAACAATGTTGTTTATCTTTAAATGAAAACGGCACCTTTTGACAAGTTATTGTTATGTAGCCGTTGTATTTGAATCAAGAACCAGAGATTGGCTTCTTCCTCTTTCATCCCCCGTCAAAGTCATGAGAGTAATAGGCAACATGATTTTGGATCTCAGAAAGATAAAACGAGCAGTGGGAAGGCTCTTTGTGAACACATTAACTAGCTGATCATTAGTGGCAATATATTTGACCTGAAGATCCCTACGAAGCACACGATCATGAATGAAATGGTAATCCACTTCAGTGTGCTTCGTTCTGGTGTGAAAGACAGGATTGGACGCAATAGCAAGAGCAGAAACATTATCACACCAGAGCTTTGGCAGAGTGGAAAGAAAGATGCCCAAATCCTTCAACAACTGACGAAGCCAACACAATTCTGCAGCAGTGGAAGCAAGAGCACGATATTCAGACTTTGTTGAAGATCGAGAAACAGTGAGTTGCTTTTTGGCACTCCAAGTGATAGGGCTATATCCTAAATAAACCAAATAGCCAGTAGTGGAACGTCTATCCACTACAAAAAAATGTATTTTTAGTGACAAAAAATTCGTCACTAAAAGTTCAGTTTTTCGTCGCTAAGGACCTTTAGCGACGAAACTCATTTTGTCGCTGAAACCCCGTCGCTAAAATTCCTGACGACAAAAAATTTCATCACTAAAAGTCCGATTTGTTTTTAAAAAAAAAACTTTTAGAGACGAAAATGTTAGGTTCTAACGACTTAGAATTAATGTATTTAGAATTCTAATTTGTATTGTTGGCAAACCATGATCAAAACAAGTTGGTTAGTCGTGTTTAGACTTGCTCAAAGTTATGTCTTTTATGTAAAGTTGGATTTAAGTGGATGTAGAAGTTACTATGCATTTTGGCCTGGCTCGATCGATCGAAGTTTAGGCTCAATCAATCGAATTTTGGGTCTGATGCGTTTTTCTGCATAATTCCAACTCAGCCCTAGCTCATTAAAATGTTTAAGGTTTTATGTTTTGCCCTAGGTATATAAGGCAAACCCTAGCCACGTTTTAGATGTTGCTCATATTGTTGTTTGTGTGAATCTCTTGTGAGATCTGTGAGGAGCTTTCCTTCACACAAGCTTAGGATTATCAAGGAGGAGATTAGTTCAAGAACTTGATGATCATTCAGTTGCTACACTAAAGAGCTTAAAGATACACAAGCAGGTGTGCTTGTATTTGCTGGAGAATCCAAAGAAAGAAGGAGTCCGTGGTCTCGGAGCTTGCACGTGGTCGTGTCAGTAAGTTCTACTGGTGGGTAGCAATAAGAAGTCGAGTGTGGGGGCTTGTAAGTCTTATTGTATGAACTTCGATTCTTTCAAGATAGTGAATTCAAGTTTACCTTGAGGATAGCTAGGTTAAATCCTCCCCAGGTTTTAACCGGTTTGGTTTCCTAGGTGATCATATCATTGTCTTATTTATCTTTCCGCTGCCTTGTATGATATGATTGTTTGATTGTGATAACCTAGACTTGGAATTTGGACTAAGTAATAACTTGGCTAATTAACTAGGTTAATCCAATTGTGTTTTAAAGGGTCTAAAAACCATCAAGTGGTATCAGAGCAGGTTGCTCTCTTGTTGTTGATCTTTTGATCTCTGAGCTGATCCTTAATCCTATTGTTATGGAACACGGACACTCTCTTGTTATTCCTCCTCACTTTGATGGGAATAATTATGCTTATTGGAAAGTAAGGATGAAAGCATTCCTGAAATCAATTGATGAGAGAGTTTGGAACTCCATTGAGTACGGATAGGAGAAGCCCACTACTCCTGTTAGTGAGTGGGAAACTTCTCAGAAGGAAGCAGCAGCCTTCAATAGCAAAGCTATGAATGTTATCTTTAATGCTGTTTCTATGGAGGAATTTAAGAGAATCTCTAATGTTGAGGTTGCTCATACTACTTGGAATATCCTCCAGACTGTGCATGAAGGCACAAAGGCTGTCAAAATAAATAAGTTACAGCAATTAAGTACTAGATTTGAAAGCATTAGGATGGCTAATAATGAATCTTTTGATGAATTTTATGCTAAGCTTAATAATATTGTTAATTCTGCTTATAACTTGGGTGAAATCTATGATCAACCTAAAATTGTTAGGAAGATTTTTAGATCTTTGACTGAAGATTTTAGACCCAAAGTGACTGCCATCACTGAGAGCAAGGATGTGGACTCCATTCCTGTTGATGAACTTGTAGGATCACTTCAATCTTATGAGTTGGACCTACCCAAAACTAGCAAATCCAAATCAATGGCTCTTAAGTCAGTTGATGATGTTGAGGGTGGTGGATTTGATGATGAGCTCTCTGTTATAGAGATTGCTTACCTTGCCAAGAACTTTAGAAACTTTCTTAAGAATAGTAATAGAAGGGCAAGAGGTATGAACACTATTGAACCTAGAAACTTTAGGAAGAACGATCTCACTAAGGTTAACAACACTGAAAAACCTAGAGAAAAAGTAGGTCAATCTTCAAATAATTCTATGGGTCCTCAATGTTTTGGATGTCAAGGGTATGGTCACATGAAATCTGAGTGTCCTACTTATTTGAAGTCTAAGGGTAAGGCTATGGCTGTAACCCTTAGTGATAGTGAAGTTTCTGATGATGAGTCTAGATGTGACGAGGATGGAAACTTCATAGCTTTCACTGCTACTGCTGTAGTAAATGAAAGTGTGTCTGCTGAAGAGAACCCTTCTGATGGGGAACTCTCTGAGGATGCAGATCTTCAAGAGGCCTACAATAAACTTTGCAAAGTTACTGCAAAGGATGCTGTGAATGTTGAACTTGGCCTGAAGAAAATCGAATCTCTTGAGCTTGATAAGAAGAATTTACTTGTAAAACTGTTTGATGCTAATGAACTTTTGAACAATATGAAAACTGAGAATATGCTTTTGCTTGATAAAGTTAAGAATTTGGAACTTGATTTATCTGTTGCTAGATCTGCTAGTTCTAAACTTGATCATATGCTTAGTGTTCAAAAGTCTTCTTCTGACAAATCTGGATTAGGTTTTGTTGAAAGCAGAAATGTGTCTGCACCCAATTCCACTATCTTTGTTCCTTCATCTTCTTTTGAACCCCCTATGAGTGAGGTTGTCAAACCCTTAGAAGTTATACCTCCTAGGAAGATTAAGGTTGATCTTAAAGAGTCCAAACCTAAGAAGACTACCCTTTCTAAGGACAATTCACATGATAAGCCTGCATGGGTTTGTCATTTTTGTGAAAAGTCTAGACACATTCGTCCACACTGTTACAAGCTGCAAGCTGCTAAAAGAGCAAACAAACCTAAAGTACCTGTGCCTCAAGCACAAGATCCTATGGTGCTTATTGGTGAATTGGTAAAGGCTCTAAACCTTTATTCCAATCCTGGAATTGGAAATCATTTTCATGAGAATAAGAACTCCAATGCTCGAGGTGCATATAAAAAGTTTTGGATGCAAAAGGCTCAATCTAATTGAGTCTTTCTGACATGGTTCTTGTGTTTCATTGCTCTACCCTTTGTGACCATTGTTCTTTGGTTTATGTTTTTCTTTTTGTTTCTAGGATTTGCATTGCATAATATTCATGCATTTCATTCTAGGTGTTTTTTTTATATAATTTTTTTTAAAAAAAAAAAAGGAGGAAGGAAAAGGAAGCATATTGTGTTTTGCACTATTCTCTTGGTTGTTGAAAACAAGGTTGGTCAATTTATTTTCACATAACATGTTTTTTTGTACCTTGTTTAGCTTGGATGAGCTTATTTATTGCACTTTACTAGTTTGAGCTTTGTAGTGCATGTTGTGTGGGAGATGTTTATAGTTTTTGATCACTTTTTCTTGATCTTGAAGTCACATGTCTTTGACTGACGAACTTGAACCTTTTGAGAAAGGCATAAATAACCATCTCACCACTGTTCACTAGCCAATCATGAACACCTTAGTGCATATCGCAAGATTTTGTGCTTGAGAAAGTGTAGCACATGCACAAAAAAACCATAAGGTGTAGCCTCGGTTTAAATGCTTAAAATTGGTGTGTAAATTATTGAACTTAAAGCTAAATCAAATAAATAAAATTTTTGTGTACAATATGAGGCCAAATCAAGAAACTTACATGATTGCAAGCTTATGTTCTAGGAGATGTGGGAGTTATATGATGTAACTCTTTAGGTGATAGTCTCTTTCAAATTCTATATGATGAATTTTGTAGACTTTGTGTTTGATTTCTATACACATATCACCTCACATATATCTCAAGCTTTTGCTAGTTGCACACATTACACAAGTTACTCTTTGCTAAACTTTGTACATGTTATTGTATGTGTTTTTGGTTTGACCAATCAAGTTTGAAAATACCTTGCGTTTTATGCAAAACAGAATTGTTGCTTAAGAATTTAAAGTGAGAATGTTTGAAAATCTTAATTTTGGGAAAACTGGGTTTAAAAACTTGTGTTTTGAAAAAGCATTTCATCTCATACTCATGCATTTTATTTCTTACATTCAATGCTTTGAGAATTTTTTTCAAAAACCGGTTTATTTTTTCAAAAAATTCTGTTTTTCTAGAATTTCGATTGATCCAATCTGTTTTTCGATCAATCGAAATCGCATTTAAAATTTTAAGTGAGCCTCTGTCTATTTCGATCAATCGAAATTTACTTTCGATCAATCGAAAATCGTGAATAAGTCTTTCTTAAAACAGATCTTGACTTATTCAACTCACATTTTTTAAAAGTTTTCAAACTTTTCTCTCTCTCTCCGACTCGGCAAGGCTCCACAGAAATTTTTTGTCATTTTCCTCCTAATTTATTGCAAGGTTTCTCTCTCCATAAGTCGATATGTCCATATTACCCTTTCTTTTTTCATTTATTTTCAGTTTTACATGCATTTTTTTCATGCATTGAAGGGTTATTTTCGGACTTAGCATATTTTGGGGTTTTTGATGTATCAAGCCTTATTTTGTGAAATTGATCAATGGGTTTTGTTGGTATATTGATATATTCCTGATCTATGATGATTAATTTGATCAATTTGGGGTTTTGTGAAAAATTAAAAATTCTAGGGCTTGTATTGAACCCGAATTGGGGTTTTTGTTCAATTTTGGTTTAATTGATGAAATTGGCTTGTTGAATTGATGTAATTGATCATTATAATCTGTGTTCTAACTTGTGTGATGATCAATTGGTCAATTTTTTATAAAAACGATCAAGTGGTTTTTCAATTTTGGGGATTTTGTTAGAAACTCTATGCTCAAGCCAATTTTGTGAATTTGAACATCAATCGAGCTTTGTTTCACTGTATTAGAGCATGCATCATGTCATTTAAACTGTTCATGCATCATATAGATTTTTGTTCTATATTGTTTTTGTGCTAACTTGCAGTCTACCCTTGGTTTTTTTTTTTTTGTTTTTTTTTGTTTTTTTTGTTTTTTTTTGTTTTTTTTCCTGCTTTGTGTCTTTGTCCTTCTCCTAGCACCATGCCTAGGAAAACTACAGCCCATAGGACCCCCTCCACTTCCTCCGAGTCTCCCTCTAGGAGTGAGATGTTTAGGAATGTCAAAAGCAGAGAGGCCTTTGAGAAATTGAACTGTAAGAGAAAGATTTGGGTTGAGCGATCTGTTGTGTTAGATGAGGTTGATCCTGCCATTAGGGCAAACTTTGAGAGTAGAGGCTGGTTGTCTTTGTTGGAGGTAGATCATCCACCCCCGACCGCCCTGATTAGAGAGTTCTACTCGAATCTCTCTTGCCACATCTATGATTCCAACACCCTTGTTAGGAGTTGGATACGAGGTGTTGAGTTCACCATTGCCCCTAAGATAGTGGCTGAAGCTCTTGGGGTTCCGGTCGTTAGGCAGCCTGTCTATCCTTATGAGGAGTCTCCACCCCTTGATACTGTCATGTCTTTCATCACTGGGTCTTCTATCCAGTGGGGTTCTGATCCTCGGATCACGTCTGCTGAGCTTACTGAGACTTCCTATCTTTTCTTTAGGATAGCTTGTCATTCTTTATGGCCTATCTCTCATCTTCACACCATTTCTCTTGAGCGATGTGTGTTTCTGTACGCTTTTGTTTCTGGTGCATCTATCAGCTTTCCTCATTTGTTTCTTCATTCTTTGAACGAAGTTTATAGGAGTTCTGCTGTTGCTCATGCTCTTATCCATCTTATTTTCATTCATAGGATTTTGTTGTTTCTTGGTCTAGCTGATTTCCTTGCTGGTGAGCCCGTACATGTTGTAGCTCCTTTAAGTGCCACCTTTCTTAGGCAGAGGGTTGCTCACTTGAGAGTTGGCTCTACGCGTCCTTCTGGTGCGTCATCTGGTGCTATTCCCCCTCCTCCCTCTTCTACAGGTGCTGATACGGCTGAGGCGTCTGGTGGTGGTGCTGCTGATGCTGATGTTCCTCCACCGACTACTTCGGATGATTCAGACATTCGACGTACGTTGGATCATGTCTTGACCGTTCAGGCGGCTCATGGACAGATTTTGGTGGACATGCTTGAGGAGATTCGTGCTTTGCGCATGGAGTTGGCACAGTTTAGACGATCCTCACCACCACCTCCTTTTAATGATGGATTTTGATTGCCTTTTGGCATTCCGTTACAAAAAGGGGGAGTACATATAGCTTTCGTAGATGTTTTTGTTTTCAGGGGGAGATTTTTTTTTTTTGTCACTGGAGCCTGTGGTGATTAGATTGTATCTAGGTGCTTCACTTTGTATTTTCCTTTTTGGCTCTTGATGTATTTTTGTTGGGCTATTCATGATAGGGGGAGATACTTTGAGATACTTTAAGATACTTTGAGATACTTTGTTATCTATGTTTCTTGTTTCTTGTTTCACTGCTTATTGACTTATTTTCATGATGTTATTCATTGATATTTGTCTTTATTTTGTGTTTTGTGAAATCAAGAACTTATTTTGTTTACTTGTTTTTCCACACACGCGTTTATGCATTTTGTTTAGTGTTTTAGGAAAAATACAGGTTGATTCAATTGTGCTACTGTCTATACTTGCAACTGATGGAAAGTAGTTAGGATTGAATTTGTTATAATGAGCATTTTTTTTGTAAAGGGCTTTTCTTCGTAAACTTTGAGCTGTTAGTTGTGTTTTGTCACGAATTGCCAAATGGGGAGTTTGTTAGATTCTAAAGACTTAGAATTAATGTATTTAGAATTCTAATTTATATTGTTGGCAAACCATGATCAAAACAAGTTGGTTAGTCGTGTTTAGACTTGCTCAAAGTTATGTCTTTTATGTAAAGTTGGATTTAAGTGAATGCAGAAGTTACTGTGCATTTTGGCCTGGCTCGATCGATCGAAGTTTAGGCTCGATCAATCGAATTTTGTGTCTGATGTGTTTTTCTGCATAATTCCAACTTAGCCTTAGCTCATTAAAATGTTTAGGGTTTTATGTTTTGCCCTAGGTATATAAGGCAAACCCTAGCTACGTTTTAGATGTTGCTCATATTGTTGTTTGTGTGAATCTCTTGTGAGATCTGTGAGGAGCTTTCCTACACACAAGCTTAGGATTATCAAGGAGGAGATTAGTTCAAGAACTTGATGATAATTCAGTTGCTGCACTAAAGAGCTTAAAGATACACAAGCGGGTGTGCTTGTATTTGCTGGAAAATCCAAAGAAAGAAGGAGTTCATGGTCTCGGAGCTTGCATGTGGTCGTGTCAGTAAGTTCTACTGGTGGGTAGCAATAAGAAGTCGAGCGTGGGGGCTTGTAAGTCTTATTGTATGAACTTCGATTCTTTCAAGATAGTGGATTCAGGTTTACCTTGAGGATAGCTAAGTTAAATCCTCCCCAGGTTTTAACCGGTTTGGTTTCCTAGGTGATCATATCATTGTTTTATTTATCTTTCCGCTGCCTTGCATGATATAATTGTTTGATTGTGATAACCTAGACTTAGAATTTGGACTAAGTAACAATTTGGCTAATTAACTAGGTTAATCTAATTGTGTTTTAAGGGGTCTAAAAACCATCAGAAAACATTTTGTCGCTAAATGTTTTCCTCGCTAAAAACACTATTCAGTGACGAAAGTGACGACAATTTTGTCACTAAAAACACTTTAGTTTATTAAATCATATTTAGTGACGAATAATTTCATTACTAAAACTATTTTCGGGTACATATAGTGACGAAAAGTTCGTCACTAAAACTATTTTTAAGAAAATTCAGGCGCATATAGCGACGAAAATTTTCGTCACTAAAACCATTTCTTACAAAATTTTGCTACATTTAGCGACATAATATTTTTTCACTAAAACAATTTTTTGTTGCTATATTTGTGACGGAAAAATTCGTCCCTAAAACTTATTTTTTGTTTTTATTTTTTTCATGGCTTTGATATTAACCTGTAACCTGTCATTACATTATTAAAATCTCACATTTGAATAACACATTTATTTCAACAACACATTTATAAAAAAAGATCCATACATTCCACAAGTAAAAAATAAAACAAGTATCCAATTCAAACTCCTTCCATACAATAATTGTTTGCAACACATACAATAACTCAAGATTTTTTATAACAATACAAAAAGTGTAGCATAATATAATTAGAACTAACGGAAGATGTCCTCATATGTCTTCAAATAACGCCAAAAGTAAATCTCCTAAAAGCCATCAATAAGAAATCCGCACAAATATAAAAACAATACTATATTAAAATCGTAAAGTAAAAACATTAATTATGTTATAAGAAAAATTTCTAACAATGCATTAAGAGTAGCCACACCAATGAATTAAAATCACAACTCCTAATGTATAAGTTGTGGAAAGCAAATATAGATTTTCAAGTGTAATATAATACAATTAGTTTCAAATAATGCATCAAAAAAAGTAGTCACACCATGTAGTGTGGGTCAATTGCTAAAATAAAGTACTAACCAATAAATGTTTTAACTTGAAGATGAACCACCCCCATAGGTAAGAGCGTCATTATAACCCTTACTCCTCAAAAAGTTAAGAATATTCTTTTGAACCTCTTCTTGCTTAGCTCGTGCCTCTTGGTCCCTAGCTAGCTCCTCTTGGTCCCTAGCTAGCTCCTCTTGGTCCCTAGCTCGCTCCTCTTGGTCCCTAGCTCTTGCCTCTTTGAGCTCAATTATCTCATTTTCTAGCTGTTGGATATACTCCACCGAGAAATTAGATGAGGCGGTGGTTACTAGAGAAGAGGAAGGTCTCATGCTAAGTCGTTTTACAATACCGGACTTCTTCTTAAAACCAAGTTTGAGATCTCCTTTTGTGTAAAGGGAATTGCATTAAGATCTTGACAATGAACCTCTTGCACTTTGAGAATATTTTCCTATCATTTGAAAGAGAGAAAGAAACAAACAATCACAACATTAATACTACATATGTTATAGCTTTACAAACATGATAGGGATGGAATGATAAACATACATATGTCGCTTCATCCTCATGGTGTATCCACATATTTGTATTTGGATTGAAATGAACATCTTTGAAGATTTTTGCCAATTTAGGAACTTGACCGTCATTATTATTTGTCTGATTAATTAACATTCGAGTGTTAGATAGATATAGTTAATTAATCACAACATGTAATATACTAAGGTTTAAGAAAATGAAAAAACATGCACCTCCTTATCAACCTTAACAGCAAGTGCCTTTGTCCCGCATCTATGTTTGCCTGAAGTTTTCTTCCTATTTTTAGAGTTCTTTCTTGATTTTTTCTAGTAAACAACATTCAAGATATTTATTAGATCATGAATAAAATAGTATATATTTACTTCATCTAAGTATTAATCTAATCAGTTGACAACATAATATAGTAAATATTGGATAATAATAATATACGCATAAATAATTTACCAGCCATTCCTCATTGGTCCATCTCCCATCAATGAGTCCAGTCCACTGCTCAAGTGTGGCATTCTTTTGCGGGTGGCTTCTTGCATAGTCAACACCATGAGATTGTACGAGCTTTTTATAAGCCTGATGCAACTTGTTGGAGTTGCAACTCAATAATCTTCCACATTTTGTATTTAATGTTTTCGTTACCAAGTTGAAATCTCCTTGTAGCTCAAACTGATCCTGTAAAATGAAGTGTATATGTATTATAAAAATATTATTATATGAATTTAATATGCTTAGTGACAACAAAGACGAGTTAGATGTTATCAATGTAAATTTACCGCGAAATTTTGAAGCACCACATCTCTAGTAGCAGCATCAACACTTTTCCAATTTTTCACGTTGTAACTGGACAAATTACTTCGCACTTGTACGCCAATTTGATTGACAAGCTTGCACGCATTCTTCCCAACAGGAGCATTATACTCTGCAGCTATACGTACTGGCAGCTTACCACTTTTTTCAACAAGTGCCCGTACTACCATACCATGTGTTGCTCCATGGGTATCTGCTAGTCGATCCTATTTAAACATTATTAATGTTAAAAAAATTATATATTTCATGTACATTATAACTAAATTAAGTGAAGTATAATCTTAATAGTAAAAATAGGGTGCAGTTGTAATTAAGTATGTTTTATGTAATTACCAGTTGTGCTAGTTAATACGCTGGTAGTCTGCGCCTTCGCACTAGAAGAACTTTGGGCGGGAGGATTTGCTTCAGGAGGTGTTTCTATAGATTGGACCATAGATTGGACCACCAGGATAGATGCCTCACCTCACGAGCGTGTAAGTCATCCTGGTGCCATCTGTAACTAACAAACATACATATAATGGAACAACAAAGTCATTACAAATAATGGAACAATAAAGTTATTATCATCTATTGTACCCTATGGAACATCTATTGTACCTTATGGATTACAGAATTAGATGACTTATCATCATTGTCATCGTCACCAATGGGTGGTATATAATCATCATCTACCACAACACTAGCTCTATTTCTTTTCCCTTTTGTACAATTGGATTGAGCAGAATCCTTTAGAGAAGTTGAGATGTGCTTTAATCCTAAAGCATTAATTCTCTCTTGGTTTTCCCTCATTCTATCCAATCTTGCCATCTCATACCTCGGTATATTATGAGTGTATTTGGCCTTTTTGGGCATTTTTTGAAACTATGTATTGACATGAAAGATAAGTACAATTACTACTAACTTAACATCATAGTCCACACCATTATCCATATCAAGCAATTCACAAGTGCAAAATTTGAACATAATTGCTACTAACTCAACATAACAAATGACCACATCAATATCCATATCAAGTTCAAGATAAGTACAAAACATCTCAATAACAATTACTACTAACTTTAAAAATCATAGTCCACACCATTATCCATATCAAGCAATTCACAAGTGAAAATTTTGAACATAATTGCTACTAATGTAAACACAACAAATGACCACATCAATATCCATATCAAGTTCAAGATAAGTACAAAACATCTCAATAACAATTACTACTAACTTTACATATCATAGTCCACACCATTATCCATATCAAGCAATTCACAAGTGCTAAATTTGAACACAATTGCTACTAACTCAACACAACAAATGACCACATCAATATTCATATCAAGTTCAAGTTAAGTACAAAACAATTGCTACTTAGACAAGCATAAAACTTTAAGACAAACACAACATTTGAGACAATTGTTATGAACTCTACATATCATAATTCATATCAAGATCAACATCAGGTATGTCATGCTCTTCATTTTGATTAGCATTTCTTGAAGTTCCACCTTCAAGAACAACCTCAATTTCAACATCACCCATAAAATAGTCAATAATATTGTCCTTAACATTGATAGAGACAACATCAACAATCGCTTCTTGTTGGAATGCGTCACTATCTTCTATATTATCATTGAATTCTCCACCCCCGACTTCCGGGACATCAAACACTCCCCTATGTTGGATGCATTGCACAATTTTCCAAGGTTCACCCAATTTGGTATCTTGAAGGTAGAAAACTTGTCTCGCTTGACTAGGAAGTATAAAAGGGTCATTTTCATACCACCGACTTGTAACATCAATGCTTGTGCAGTGTGCATCGGTTCTTATCGTTCTCCTTCGACCATTGGTACCAATATTGTACCATTCACATTGGAACAAAAAAACTTTATGGTGAAACATATACTCCAATTCCCAAATTTTGCACACATGACCATAGAAGTCGTGCATTTCTCCCTCATGGTCCCCTTCGGTACATACACCACTGTTTTGGGTTACACGACGATTTTCTAGGTCTCTTGTATGGAACTTTACACCATTGACCATACAAACTGTGTACTTTTTCACATGTAGCTTAAAACCATTTGCTAATGACCATAACTGTTTAGTAGCTTCTGGTGACTCGTTAACTTTCAATCTATTCATCTATAATGATATACAACAAGTGATATTAATTAGTAATAAGCAATGACGAAATTATTTAAATGTTTAATTTTTATTAGTGTGTGATTAAATTTCAAATGTCTTACACGTTCTCTGAACCACTTGGGAAACTCTTGTTGTTGGATTTGAGTTATGGCTTCTCCAGTAGGATTATGCAATGTGCTTTTGTGTTCACTGTTAAAAATAAGGTGATTTATTTTCAGCTAAGCATTGCAGATAATATTCAAAACTTGATCAAACAATACATGCATATGAAATCACATACTTTAAATAAGGCTCTAGCTCAAGACTATTGTACAACAAGTACCAATGAGCAATATCAAGCAATGTACGAGACAAGTTGCCATCATTCCGCCTACCACTTGTAGGTCAGGCAGTTTGTGAAAAAACTATCAATCCTTCGCTAGATTCACCAAAATCTTCATTTCTTTCTCTTCAATTATGCATAGTTTCGATCCCATCAATATACAAAGACCAGTTGTTAATACATTCTTTGAGAATGTAAGCCTCTGCAATCAAACCTTCTAGTCGAGCTCGGTTGGAAACGTATCTTTTCAATTTTCCAAGGTACCTATGAGGAAAAAAAAGTTTGGGTATGTGATTTTATACCACATGGGAAAGATGCAATTGATGGATGCATTAAATGATCTAATTACCTTTCAATTGGCTACATCCACCAATATTGTACCGGGCCTCCTAGAATTGCTTCTCGAGGCAAGTGAACAGCAAGGTGTACTATAATATCAAAGAATGCTGGAGGAAAGAACCTCTCAAGCTTGCATAGTATAAGAACTATACGTTCTTCTAGTTTCTCCAATTCATTCCGCTTTAGGGTCCTTGAGCTTAAGTCTTGGAAAAAGCTGCCCAACTCAAACAATACAATACTAATGTCTTTATGTGCAAACCCTCGCAACCCAATTGGAAGAATTCGTTGTAGTAGTACATGACAGTTGTGGCTTTTCAAACCAGATAATCTACAATTTTTTGCATTCACTGACCTTGATATGTTGGCTGCATAGCCATCCGAATACTTGACTTATTTCAAAAAGTCATAGAAACCATCCCTTTCATTTGGGCTTAATGAAAAGAAAGCCCGAGGCTTGTCATATGATCTATCAGGACGTTGTTTCAAATGCAATGTGTGCCTAAAGTTCATATTTTGCAAGTCTATCCGTGCCTTGTTAGTGTCCTTGTTTTTCCCCTGAATGCTCAACAAAGTACCGTAAGTACTCTCACTAATGTTCTTCTCCACATGCATGACATCAATGTTGTGCTTAAGCTTCTTATTTTTCTAGTATGGAAGCTTGTACAAAATACTTACCTTTGACCAATTTGGCTCCCCAATGAGTTGTCTCTTCTTGTTACTTGGATGCTTTCCTAAAATTATATTTGGCATTCTATCTAGCTGCTCTTGTATCTTTCCCATTTGTAACTCTAAAGACCTCTTCCGTTTCTTCGATAAACCATTATGCAACTGACTATGTCTCCAATGATGTTCCATTGGCAAATAAGCTCGATGGTTAATAAATCCAATTCCAAAGTTTCTGAATATGGTTCATCATTGCAAGTGTAACAAGAATGATAACCCTTTGTCCTCCACCCAGACACGTTACCAAATCCAGGATAGTCATGTATTGTCCACAACAAAGTTGCACGCATTTGAAAATGCTCTTTACTATAAGCATCATAAGTTTCTACACCTTCTTCCCACAACTCCTTCAACTTGTCAACCAATGGTTTCAAGTAAATATTAATCTCATTTCCTGGTTGATGGGGACCAGGAATAAGCAAGGACAACATAAAATATGGCTCCTTCATAATCAACCAAGGCGGTAGGTTATAGGGATAAGTATGATAGGTCACATATTATAGTTGTTGTTTATACTCCCAAAAGGGTTAAATCCATTTGTAGCCAACCCTAACCTTACATTGCGAGGTTCGAGGGCAAAATCAGGATGTTGCAAATCAAACTCCTTCCATTCCTCATTATCAGCCGGATGCCTCATTATCCCATCGTCCACACGTTTGTCTATATACCATCTCATGTCCTTAGCTCTTTGGCCTGACATGTACAATCTCCTCAGTCTCGGTGTCAACGAGAAGTAACGCAATACCTTATGAGGAATCTTCTTACCTTGGGCACGTGTATCCTTGTACCTAGGCGCCTCACACACCGGACATTTATCAAGGTTTTCATTTTCCTTCCAAAATAGTGCACAATCATTTTTGCATGCATCTATATGCTCGTATGACATGCCCAAGTCACGTAATATCTTCTTTGCTTCATAAGGTGACCTTGGAACCAAGTTACCTTTCGGTAAAACCTTTGTCAGCAATTCTAGCTTCATATGAAGTCCCTTATTACTCAAGTTGGTCATTACCTTTACATTCAACATCTCAATAACAAACTTCAAGATACTATAATTAGTGCAACCCTAATACAACTCACGCCTTGCATCTTCCTTAAGTTTGTCAAAATTACGCACTTCCTCATCTTCGGTTGCATTTCTTGGTTCTCCTCTAATTCGATCACCTACCAAGGCATTGATACCATCCATATGATCACCATCCGACATTTCATTATCATGAATATTCTCGTTCAATACACGAGGTTCTCCATGATTATACTAATTAATGTAAGATTGCACAATCCCACGATGAAGCAAATGGATATGTACAGTATGAGGAGATTGTCAATAGCAATTCACACAGTGAATATATGGGCACAGAATATTATCACTCAAGTCCACAACCGCTCTTGCAAAATTAATAAATGCATTGACCCCTTCAATATATGGATGACTTAATCTGCCATCAGGTGTCTTACCATTATCATCCAACTTTTATCCATGTTTGACTACAATTGCAAGGTGAATGCTACTTTAGTAAAATAAGGACAACTCATGCATAATGTATTCTAACATCTAAGTCTATAAGCTACTTAGATAAAGTTATATCCCATTCATGAATGCACAAGTCTATATTAATACTTAAACAAATATACATTGCACACTCAAACACTCCCAATATGAATTTAAACCATCTTATAACACCATACAAGCCACCCACTTGCTCCAATACAACCCACCACAAAACCAATCACAAACATCACAAGTATAGAGTGTTTACAAGTATTGAAATCAATTAAAGTACTATTCATCACATCTAATCAACAAGGTCCATTCACATTTGCATGAAATTAAAAACACTCCCAATATGAATTTAAACCACCTTATAATACCATGCAAGCCACCCGTTTTCTCCAACACAACAACCCACCACAAAACCAATCACAAACATCACAACTATAATGCTTACAAGTATTGAAATCAAATAAAATACTATTCATCACATCTAATCAACAATACTCATTCACATTTGCAAGAAATGAAAAACACTCCCAATATGTATTTAAACCACCTTTAACACCATGCAAGCCACCCGCTTGCTCCAACACAACATACCACCACAAATCCAATTTCTTACATCACAAGTATAGAGTTTTATAAGTATTTAAATCAAAGAAAGTACTATTTTTCACATCTAATCAACAATACTCATTCACATTTGTAAGAAATTAAAAACACTCCCAATATGTATTTAAACCACCTTTTAATACCATGCAAGCTACCCACTTGCTCCAACACAACATACCACCACAAATCCAATTTTCAACATCACAAGTATAGAGTTTTACAAGTATTTAAATCAAAGAAAGTACTATTTTTCACATCTAATCAACAATACTCATTCACATTTGCAAGAAATGAAAAACACTCCCAATACGTATTTAAACCACCTTTTAACCCTATGCAAGCCACCCGCTTGCTCCAACACAACATACCACCACAAATCCAATTTCCAACATCACAAGTATAGAGTTTTACAAGTATTTAAATCAAAGAAAATAGGCGTAAATGCACTTTTAGTCTCTACATTTTGGCTTTTTTCCATTTTGGTCCCTACATTTTAATTTCACCACTTTTAGTCCCTAAATCAATTAGCGCATGTTATTTTGGTCCTTTCCGTCAGTCAACAGCCAGAAATATTTGACGTGGCAAACGGACTGCACTGTTGACACAGTAAATGCTGACATGGCGAATAAAATAAAAAAAAAAAAATTATTTGGTATTTAATAAACGCCAAGTCAGCATAAAATAATAATAAAAAAAGACATTTTCATGTTTTTTTTTTCTAAATTCTTTTAAAATAAAATAAGACAATTAAATTAAAAAAATTTATTTCTTTCATTATTTTTTTTGAAGAACATGTTCATGTTCCTTGGGTTCATCCCTAGAAATTTTCTTGAGAAACAAACACACAAAAACCCAAAAAATTCAGCTCAAAAATGAAATCATAAATCTCAAAGCCCTCATTTTCAACCCTAGCAAAATCATCAAATCCCCAAGCCATAAGCCCAGAAAGTTCAAAATCAGAAAATCATTAAATACTAGAAGCCACAACCCACACTTCTTCAATCACCAAACTCACATTGAAACCCAGAACCCGACCACCACACTTCTTAAATCACCACCCTAATTCAGTTAATCTTTAACTAAAGCGCCACCTTGAACCCATTTCAACTTCATTGGTTTCGCGTTGGGCCGTCGCCAGCTATGCCGTGACAGCAACTGAATCAATACAAGGTTGATCTGCAAGTCAAGAGTTAAGATCCAAATCAATAAAAGGCTGATCTGCCTCGTGACGGAGTTGGAGGACTGGCCAGAGGGATGAGGAAGATGATGCGGCGGTGGAGGGCGTAGAGCTGAAGGTTGAAGCTCTCTGGTCTACAAATTATTTTTATTTTGATTTTTGGGGTTTTAGTAGTAGAGGTGGTGGTTGTAGATCGGTAGTAAGGTAGTGGAGGGGCTCAGATCGGCAGTGGAGACTAGCGATGGAGGTGGAAAAAGACAGACTCAGCTTGGTGGAGGTGGAGATCAATGGTGTTGGTTGGGTTTTATGGGTCTAGGTGGCGGTGGTCAGCTGGGCTCAGAGGTGGTGGCTAGATCTGGATTTTTTAGCCATTGGTGGGGTTTAAAGGTGGTGAATCGGTGGAGGATTTTCTTGGTCTATTGTTGTGTTTGGTTGAGTTTTGATGTTTGGTGTTTGGTTGGTTAGGTCTGGTGGAGATGTTTTAGTGTTTTGGTTGAGACGATGTGTTTTGGTATTTTTGTGATTGTTGGGTTTTGGTCTAATTTGAAGATTGCTGTGTGTTTTGCATGTTTGGTTGCTAAGAAAATGCAAGAAGAGAAACAATGGGAGAATCTTTTAGATCTAGGTTGGTGTTCTTGGTGTTCTTGTTCAAGAAACTTTTAGATCTTAATTCATGTGAATTTTGGTTTTTAATTCTGTTTTTAATTTTTTTATTTAGTTAAAATTAATAAATTAATTTTTTAAATTTATATGCTGATGTGTCATGGGTGATGTGGATTTTTAATAATATTTAAGTCCTCCGTTTGCCACGTCAGATATTTTCGGCTGTTGACTGACGGAAAGGACCAAAATAACACGTGCTAATTGATTTAGGGACTAAAAGTGGTGAAATTAAAATGTAGGGACCAAAATGGAAAAAAGCCAAAAGGTAGGGACTAAAAGTGCATTTATGCCAAGAAAATACTATTTTTCATATCTAATCAACAATACTTATTCACATTTGCAATAAATGAAAAACACTCCCAATATGTATTTAAACCACATTCTAACACCATGCAAGCCACCCGCTTGCTCCAACACAACAACCCACCACAAAACCAATTTCCAACATCACAAGTATAGAGTTTTACAAGTATTGAAATCAAATAAAATACTTTTCATCACATCTAATTAACAACACTCATTCACATTTGCAAGAAATGAAAAACACTCCCAATATGTATTTAAATCACCTTTTAACATCATGCAAGCCACCCACTTGCTCCAACACAACATACCACCACAAATCCAATTTCCAACATCACAAGTATAGAGTTTTACAAGTATTGAAATGAAATAAAATACTATTCATCACATCTAATCAACAATACTCATTCACATTTGCAAGAAATGAAAAACACTCCCAATATGTATTTAAACCACCTTATAACACCGTGCAAGCCACCCGCTTGCTTCAACACAACATACTGTTAGGATTAGTGCCCTAAAATCCTATTGTATGATGCTATGTATGTTATTATGTATGACATTATGTATGACTTAATGTTGTGATTAATAAAGTTGCTTTATTATTATCTAATATGATGGTAACATGAATATTTAGACATTATCATATAGTCCATGAGATCCATAGTATGTGATTTATGTGAAAAGTCACAGAAGATATAAATCACAAGTTTTTTGTAAACTCAGAATTTTAGTTCGTAGTCGGTGATGAAATTGGGCATTTCATCTGCAAAGACTATAACATATCAACTAAGATGATTTGTCTTGATCATGGAAGTGGAGACTTCTAGTTGATATGTTGATATGTATTAAGATTTAAAACATATTGAACTGGACCGCTGTGAGATTTATTATTCTCCTAACGACTGTCAAATGAAAAAAAAAATCTCACGACTTTTATTTACATGAACTCTTAATCCTAAAAGAATAATGGACCTGATCATGAAGTGTAGGTTGCTTTGATATATCAGGAGTGAGATCTAAAGTTACGGTCAAAACCTTAGTATGTTGGGCAGCCACATTTAGTGTTGATGGAACATATATTCTCAAGATGGAATTCATAGTCTCTTAACGGAGATACAAAATATTCCGTTGAGATAAGTTTAATGGGTTTGTTATTCAGAATGTTAGGCCTAACTACTTTAGTAAATAGTTACTAAAGTATATATTTATGAAATTGGATTTCATAAGTATATGATGAATAACTTAAAGGATTAAACTGGGTACTCAAAGATTAACATGTAGTAATTTACAAAGTGGCAGTTTATATTCATGACTTTGTATTACTACGAATATTTTATGAAGGGGTTGCATGTACAATAAAGTCTTGGGATATAATTTATTAATAAGGCCTAAAGTGCAATTATATTTATATAGTGGTATTAAATATAATTAATGGTAACTTTGGACTTGTCAAGAGTTGACAGAAAAGCCCAAGGCCCATTGTAGCTAGTGTCTTATTTGTTCACTTTTGGTCCCACTCCAAGCCACATACTAAAGTCCAATTGGAAAGGCCCAAAAGGCTAACCCAATTAGATAATTAATTATAAGGAGAGAAACATACAGAATTTTAGAAATATACATGAAATGGTTTGTATGTGAGTGTTGGACACTCTCTAATTCTCCCTTGAACAAATTCATATAACTGATTGAGAGACCACACTTCTTGGGCATTAGTGGAATTGGAGTGAAGATTAAAAGTGTTCCCAAGTACTTCTAATCTTTGTTTTGAAATTCACCACACCAAGGTACACTCTTTTGTTCTTAACTTTTGAAATTTACATAGTACATGTTAACAATTGCGAATGAAGTAGATCCGTTAATTTTTCCGCTGTGTATGTTTTGTATGCGATACAAACATATATTTTTCCAACACATACTACCACAAATCTAATTTCCAACATCACAAGTATAGAGTTTTACAAGTATTTAAATCAAATAAAATACTATTTTTTGCATCTAATCAACAATACTCATTCACATTTGCAATAAATGAAAAACACGAATGAGAGAAATGATTTCATTAATTTAGAAACTAATTTCAATGAGCTATATATACAGCTAAGAATCGAAGTCTCTGGAAGTGAAAAATGTGCTAACAAACTAACAAAAAACCAGAAAGTAAAAAGATCCTCCTAACTGCACTAGGTACGTGAGAAAAACTAACTCCCACACGTGCTACTCAAAGACACTTAAATACATTACTAAGCTACATTTAGTTTTGGAACTAATACACCTAAGCCTACTTGTCGTTTGCCTCTGATACTTTCTCCTTCTTCTTCTGCTCTGTATTTTTGCTGCTATCCTTCTCCTTCTTCCTAACTTTGTCCACTGTGCTTGCTTGAGGAGAGTTCTGATTAAAGGAATCTGTGATAGCTTGCACTCCCAATATGTATTTAAACCACCTTATAACACCATGCAAGCCACCTGTTGCTCCAACAGAACATACCACCACAAATCCAATTTTCAACATCACAAGTATAGAGTTTTATAAGTTTTTAACTAGAATTTACTTACTTTGCTCAAGCTAAGTTTACAACTTTCAGAAAAAATCCAAAGTTACTACAAACAATGTGTATTTAGTCTGCAAAAGAAAAGTTAAATTTATAAGTACGAAAGTTAAAGAAAAGTTAAACAAGCAGATAAGACAATAATTAGAACCGCCAATGAAGAAAGATATTTACAGGGGAATGAAAAGCTTGTAAACAACCAAATGTCAGCACAAATATCTAATTCTTCAAAATCACTACCCCACATGAAAACTAGCAAATAAAAGCCGCAACCCAGAAACAACACTACTTGTACTATAATGGAAAAATCAGATTCAAAAATCAACCATTCAACTGAACAACTCTTTAGAGAAACAACACCAACTAATTCCTTTTTTCTTTTCTAATAATTTCATTTCCTTGCAAATTGCTCTATGTAATCAACAAGACCAACACTAATAATAATTAACAATAATAAAAATGAAATCTTTGTAACATTAAGAAACTTTCTTCACAACCATTACACAGTAAATATCAAATACCCAAACTAAACAAAAATACATGTATCCATTACTGTATCAAACAAAAACATACCCAAAGGAACTAGAATCATTAAACAAAAAAATTAATATCAAGCATATAGAATCATTAAACAAAAATACCCAAAGGAACTAGAATCATTAAACAAAAATTAACAAAACAATTAACTCAAAAGAAAAAAAAAATACCCATTACACGAAGGGTCGCTGGTTGTGGTAGGAGGTGAAGGGTCGCCAGTTGGGGTGGGAGGCGAAGGGTCGCTGGATGGGTGCGAAGGAGTGAAGTGTAGCCGGTTGGGTGCGAAGGAGTGAAGGGAGGCGAACAATCAGTGAAGGGAGGCAAGCTGAGGCGATGACGAGCTGGATTGGCGGCAGCGGCAAGCTCGATCAGTGGTGACAGCGGGTTGGGGTGAAGCGGCTGTGAGGGAGAGAGTGAGGGAGGGAAAAAAGAGTGGGAGAAGTGAAAAAAAAGGGGCTGAAGTGTTTTAGTATTAAACTTTTAGTGACGACTTGTATGTCATCACTATAGGCTATCTTTAGCGACGCAACTTCGGATTCGTCGCTAATACTCCCATCTGATTTTATGTTCCTATTTTTAGTGACGACTTATTTTCATCACTATTTGTCACATTTAGTGACGAATTGGGTTTCGTCACTAATAGTGTTCCTAGCAACACCTTTAGCGACGAAAGTTTTCGTCTAAAAAAATTTAAGCTTTTAGCGACGAAATAATTCGTCACTGTAGATGAATTTAGTTTGGCGCCTTTAGTTCAACACAACATATAGCGATGAAATCTAATTTTTGTCTCTAAATGTTACTAATTTTTTTTATAAATAGCGACGAAATATAAATTTCGTCACTATTTGGTACTTTTTTGTGACAAAAAAATTTTCCTCACTAAAATTCATCATTGAAAATACATTTTGTTTTAGTGATTATAAGGGTCACCAACCCAGATTGAGTTAGAGAATGCTGAAAGAGAAAAAAGGACTTAGTTGAAGGAAAATCCCAAAATTAATGGTAGTTTTGAGATATTTGAGGATGCATTTGGCAGCTACTAGGTGAACATCAGTGGGCTTAAACATAAACTGGCAAACTTGATTTACAGCAAAGCTAAGATCGGGTCTAGTGAATGTCAGATAATGAAGAGAGCCTACAAGACTTCGAAAAGGATGTGGATCAGACAGAAGGGAGCCCTCATTAGGAACAAGCCTCAAGTGTGGAGCACATGGTGTTTTGGCAGGCTTAGAAGTAAGCATATTGTGCTTAACAAGAAGATCATGAGCATACTTGGCCTGATTCAAAAACAAACCTTTAGAAATCCTTGTGATTTGAAGACCCAGAAAATAATGAAGATCACCAAGGTCTTTGAGTTCAAAGGCTTGACTTAGCTGCTTGATAAGAGCATTGAGAAAACAAACATTATTGCCAATGAGGACAATATCATCCACATAAACAAGCAGATAAACCAGTTGCTTGCCATGTTTGAGGATTAAGAGAGAGGAATCAACAAGAGAAGCATGAAATCCCAAGTGAAGTAGCTGAGTAGAGAACCTTTCAAACTAGGCACTATGAGCTTGCTTGAGACCATAGAGTGACTTATGAAGCTTACAAATATAATTTGGGTGAATAGGATCAATATAGCTAGGGGACTGAACCATATGTACTTCCTCCTTAAGTAGGCCATAGAGAAAAGCATTTTGAACGTCAAGTTGCTTCAGGGGCCAATTGAATTGGATAGCCAAAGATAGAATGTTTCTTACTGTGGGAGGCTTGATGACAGGACTAAAAGCCTCCTCAAAATCCATACCATATTGTTGATGATACCCTTTAGCAACTAGTCTTGTCTTATACCTGCTGATGGAGCCATCACTGTTGTGCTTAAGCTTAAACACCCAGTTGCAGCCAACAACATTTTGAGAAGGTGAAGGTGGAACTAAACTCCAAGTACCTTGTCTCTGCAAGGCCTCAAACTCCTCATCTGTGGCAGAGCACCATTGAGGAAATTGAGCAGCAATCTTGTATGTAGGTAACTCAGTAAGAGTATAGTCAAATGGAGAAGGTTTAGCAACAAAGGTTTTGGGTTTGAAGAAACCTTATTTAGATCTAGTGACCATGGGATGTGTGTTTGTGATAAGGAGTACAGCAGAATCAGGCTCAATGTATGAGGAATGTGCTGAAGCAAAAGGGGATGACACAGGAACAATGGAAGAAGTATTGGGCTGTAAAGTGGAAATAGAGGATGGTGACACCTGAGGTGAAGAAATAGAAACAATAGGCTGTGGTGCAAGAATGGAATTAAGGGTGGTGAAACCTGAGGTGAGGAGACAGAAATAATAGGCTGTGATATTTGTGGTGTAGGAACAGAAACACTAGGTTGTGTGACTTGTGATATAGGAACAAAAGTAATGTGTTGAGAAGTGTGACTTGTTGTGTGTGCAGGAGGTGGAGAACTGTGCAAAAGAAAAGACAACCAAGTAGAAAAAGTGGAATATTGAGATGTAGCCGCTGAATTTAAGGATCCAGTGGATAAAGAGGAAGTTTCAGGACATAAGAATTCATTTTCATTACAAAGCACATGTATAGAAATATATATTTTATGGGAAGAAGGCTAAAAAAAAAATATAGCCTTTAGAATAGGCAGGATAGCCAAGGAAGATGCAAGGTCTAGTATGAGGTTGTAGCTTATGAGTATTATATGGTTTAAGCAATGGGAAGCATGTGCAACCAAAGACTTGAAGGTGTGTTAGGTCTGGAATAGATTGAAATAAAAGTTCCCAAGGTGACCTATTATGCAGATTAGGTGTGGGAAGCCTATTGATGATGTGAGTTGCAGTGGTAACTACAAAAGACCAGTATGAGATATGGAGGTTGGAAAGAGATAACATGGTAAGGGAGCACTCAATGAGGTACCTATGTTTCCTCTTAGCAACCCCATTTTGTTGGGGTGTGTGTAGGCAGGAAAACTGATGAACAATGCCTTGTGAGGAGCAAAACTCAGCAAAGGCTATGGTTGAAAATTCTCCATCACCATCTAACCTAAAGGTCTTGATTTTAAGATTAAGCTGATTTTCTTCTGTGGCTTTGAACAACTTGAAGATATTAAAGGCATCTGATTTGAGTTTAAGCAAATAAACCCATGCAAATTTGGTATCGTAATCAACAAAGACAAGATAATATTTGAAATCATTGACAGAAACAATAGGAGCAAGACCCCATACATCACAATGAATGAGTTCAAGAGGTGCTTTAGATTGAATATTGGATTTTACAAAAGGTAGCTGATACATTTTGCCACTAAGGAAATGCTTACAATGTGAAACAATAGTAAAAGTGCATTTGAATACATTAGAATGCTCAAGAGTAGAAATAATAGAATGTAAAACATTATCACTAGGATGACCTAGTCTATGGTGCCATAGCAACCATTTATTAGACCTATTAATGTGAAAAGCTGAATGAGAAGCAAACTGTGTAGATTTGGATGGAGAAGCAGTATGAGCATAAGTGACTGTAGTATGTGTGAAAGAAGGAAGCTTGGCATGAAGCTTTGAGTAGATAAGATAGACACCATTCTCACTCAAGCCCTTGTAGAGGAGTCTCCCCGTAGGAATATCTTGGATTTTGAGCTTATTAGCATCAAATTGACAAGAGCAATTGTTGTGTAAATAGAATTTGTGTACAGAAAATAGATTCATAGCAATTCTTGGGACATGTAAGACATTTCTGAGTATAAATTTGTGGTATTTGGTATGGATAGAAGAATTAACAATGGTATTGATTAGAAGAGCTTGATCATTCCCCACAGTGACCTGTTCAGCACCCTTATACTGAGATGGAGTGGAAAGATTGTTCAAGTTGGCTGTGAGATGGTCTGAAGTACTAGAATTAGCTAACCATGGATCTTGGTTGCTGGTGATAGCAGCATTGGAGGCAATTACCATAGCAGTAAGTTTAGTTGGAGGATTTTTGCCTTGATAAGCAAAATCCATCCTATGATAGCAATTCAGTGCAAGATGACCAATTTTTCCACAAATTTGGCATACAGGACGATTAGAATCAGTTCTATAGGATTGATTTCCAAATTGTGAGTTAGTCTAGTGATGTGGAGAGAAATTCTGATGTGAAGAACCACCATTGTTATTGTTGTATCTGCCATAACCTCTTCCTCTATTGGAACCATTACGACCTCTTCCTCTTCCAGAACCTTGATTCTGAGAGTTATTTCCATTTGGTCTTCAATTAGAAGCAAACATAGCTAGAGATTGAGGAACAGTATCGAAATTCTCTACCATTGCCAGTTCTTCACTTTACAGCATAATGGAAAGTTGTTCATATGTAATTGGATCACTTCTAGTGCGTATAGCTGAGTAGTAGTGAGAAAACTCTTTAGGCAAGCCTCGAAGAACAATACAAAGCAGCTCTTCATTATCAACTACAACACCTACTGCAAGAAGCTTGTCCCTTGCAATCTTGATCCTCTGCAAGAACACATTCACAGTATCACTTCCTTTCTTGAGACTTTGCAATTCAAGTTTTAGATCCATAATATTGGCTCTTGAAGTAGAGGTGAATCTTTGTTCCAAAGTCTTCCAAACCTCTCGAGAGCTTGTAATTCCAACCACAAGAGAGAAAACTTGTGGTGTCAGAGTGGAATTAATCAAAGATAGTAAGGCCTTGTCTTTGATTTTCCAAGTTGAGTACTCAGGATTCACATTCACAGTGGAAAGACCTTGAGTATCAAGAAGAAATTGGCATGGCTGAGCCATAGTGCCATCGATATGATCAAACAATGAATAAGCTTCAAGAATGGTGACAAGTTTATGCCTTTATGGTATGTAATTCGTGTAATCTAACTTGATTGACATCAATTTTGACATGTTTAAGAGGAGTAGTAGTGGAGATTGTAACGATGGAGTGTGAGTTATGTAAGGTGAGCTAGTGCTAGATGAGGAAGCTGTGGTGGTAGTAGTGGAAGCCATGGAAATTGGCTCTGATACCATGAAAGGAAAATGAAAGCTTGGAAGATAAGCAAAAAGCTTAACAGAAATAAATAGAAGTTGAGAGAGAAATTTGAAAGGAATTCTCTAGAAAAATGTATTCCAAGCATAATGAGAAATTGTACATTTAGACTCTATTCATAGAGTTCCATAATTGAACACGTGGATTTTTAATCTTAACAAACCCATAACTAACTATTCTAATAGAATATATAAATATCTAGTTTGTTACAGAAAATATCTAGATTAGTTAATAATATCAGTAGCTCAACCATGGAGTCCTGGTGACTAGAAGCAGAGTAGAGGAAGAAGGCTGAACAAGGCTCAAGACGGCGTCGTGTTGTTTCAACAGGGAATATAAGTCACATGCTTGTAAAATGATGTCGTGCAACTTTTGCCAAACGGTGTTGTCTAAATGAAAACGGCACCATTTCACAAGTTACAGTTATGTAGTCGTTGTATTTGAATCAAGAACTAGAGATTGGCTTCTTCCTCTTTCAGTAAATTAATGCAAATAAATAAATAAATTAATTAAATTTTCCACTAGAAGATTTATGCTAATGATGATAATTGCTATGATCATCGGTTTAAAATTACACCACCATTTGCACCTTTAACGTGATGATCACTTCACAAGTAAAAAGTTTTTGTGACGTAGGGGCAAAGGTTGGAGCTCACATCTCCAAGAGGGAGATTCACACACATACACTTAGATTAGGGTAGTGTAGAATTTTTATTTTGTATAAAAAAATGGTTTACGATTATATTATGTCATGTTAATTAAGACTTAAATTAATAATTATTTATCTTGGTAAGTTTTTTTTACATGAGTTTTTACTTCGTGATTGTTGTTTGTGTTTGTTCTTCGTGATTGAAATCCCTAAGCCCAACCAACACAATACCCTGCATTAGCACAACCACCATCACCATAACAACAATTCAACAAACCATCTCATAATAAATTCGAATTCCCTAACATCTCAATGTCAACTGTTTCTCGGTTTCTTCAGAGGTAATTCCAGCTCAATAAACACAATATGGGTTTTCTATTGGATTAATTTGAAAGGGTTTTGTCAAGGTTTTGTATTGATTGGATTTTAAGAAATTCATTGCTTGAAGTTAAGATAAAGAGTTTTGCTCTTTTAAATAATAGGGATAAAATTTTAAAAGGATTTTGCAGTTGGTTTTTTTGGTTTTGAACATATGCAAGGAGATTGATTGGGAATTTGATTTGATTTCCGCCCAAAACATAAAACCCTGAAAAAAGATAAAAATACAAATTGAGCCTCACATCATTTTAGAGAGTTAGCATGCAAAGATAATAACGCAAGGTCTATTGCATCCTTTACACATAGATCTAATAGTATAAAAACTACATAAAGATTTTTAAATTCTAGAGAGTAAAGAGCAAAATGTAAAGGTACAATAGTGTAGTAAGAGCAAAATGCAAGAAAGCTGAAAGCCAATAAGTTGTTGTACACAATGTATAGAAAGAGGGTTTTAGTGTTTGAGAGAGAGAGAGAGAGAGAGAGAGAGAGAGAGAGAGAGAGAGAGAGAGAGAGGATATGGACCAGAGAAACATAAAAGATGATTGAAAAAACATTTATACTCACCTTTTTTAATAATATGTAACAGAAGCTAACAAAAACAGCCTCGGGTGGATAAAATGATACTTTTCAAACCACATGTAGGTAGGTAATATCAAATTGGATCTGACCACAAGTAGGTAAATTGCAGTTAACCCAATTCTCAAAATTGGCTAAGTGCTAACAACTTTTTAAATTTTTTCTCAATATCCTACTCATTTGAGACTGGTCTAAGTTTATTAGTAGTTATTTTAAAAGGAATTCAATTATCTTCAAAAAGAGCTCGAATTTTTCTTGATCGAAAGGTCGAGTTTTTAGTAAACTCTTGGTTAACCCTAGTTTGATTGTGTTCAAACTTGGGAAAAGTAATTGAAAGTATAGATTTTGATGTAAAATTATGGAATTTGGAGGTTGGGTGTAATTTTAAGTTCGTTTAACCATCAATCAACTTGTAGATTGCAGATTTATAGAAATTAGATTGTGGATTTATCAATTTCACTCAAGCGATGGTCCTGCTTCAACGAGCTAGATTCTTAAATTCTGTACAATTAGGTCATCTTCAAACAATTACATCTCTTTCATTTCAAATCCAAATTAAGTCAAATTTATGTATGTTTTGAAGCCTTGAATGTCTACTATCAAATAAAACAAGTTTCACTTAAAAATTCATTATCATAGAAAAGATACAAGTAAAAGATCATAAACTTCTCATATATAAGTGTGAGAGACCGGAAAACTGGCTCTCAAAAAAGGGGTTAGGCATCAACACCTTCCCTTTTAAGGATTATATGTGGAGTTGCCACTTATTTTTTTGTTACAAAAGAATAAGAAAAAAAGAAAAAAAATACACAAGGTACATATTTTAATAATACAACCTCTCATTAATTTGAATGAATTACAATTTGACAAAATGAAATTTACATGGCTTTGTTTCCTAGATTACAATCTAGTAAAAAAAATACAAAGCTTTGTTTTCTAGATTACAATCTAAAAAAGATTCGGGGGCTAGGTTACAGAATGAGAAGGTGTTAGGCACCCATTCTGCCCAGATAGAGTCTGGTCTTCTAGACTCTAAATGACCATTTATATACCCATTTAAATGATGCATGACATTACAATGACGTATTGAAATTCCTTAATTTAAGATTAATTCATTCTTTAAGAATTCGAAATCTGCAATTTCTATTTAAAAGAAACACAAAAAATTTGTGATATTTTACATTGAAGAAAACATTTTTTATTATGAAAAATTTCAGATCTGTATTTAATGAAAATACAGATAAGTTTTTATTTGCAGAAAAATTTCAGACCTGTATTTAATGGAAATACAGACTTGTTTTTATATAGAAAAAAATTCAGATCTATATTTAATGCAAATACAGATCTTTTTTTATATGCAGAAAAATTTCAGATCTGTATTTAATGAAAACACAGATCTATTTTTATATGTAGAAAATTTTGGATTTGTATTTAATGAAGATACAGACCAGCTTTTATTTAGAAAAATTTCAGATTTGTATTTAATGAAAATACAGACCATTTTTTAATGTAGAAAAATTTCAGATCTGAATTTAATGAAAATACAGATAAGTTTTTATTCAGAAAAAATTTCAGATATGTATTTAATGAAAATACAGATAAGTTTTTAATGTAGAAAAAATTTCAGATCTGAATTTAATGAAAATACAGATTAGTTTTTATTTAGAAAATACATATTAGTTTTTATTTAATGAAAATACAGATCAGTTTTTATTCAGAAAAAATTTCAAATCTGTATTTAATGAAAATACAGATCAGTTTTTTAATCAAAAAAATTTCAGATATGTATTTAGTGAAAATACAGATCAATTTTTTATTTAGAAAAATTTCAGATCTGTATTTAATGAAAATACATATCAGTTTTTATATGCAAAAAAAGTTTAGATATGTATTTAATGAAAATATAGATCAGTTTTGTTATTGTTCTTTTAAAAAAAAAATGTTTTTAGTAATTTATTGTGGATCTTGAAATTTAAAGGAGAACTAAATCTTAAATGTGTTAATCAACTATTAAACAACAAATTAAACATGTGAACATGGCAAAAAATATGAACAAGATTGTAACAACAATGAATAAAATCAAACATACATTCCTAAAAATCATGCAATGAACAAAACACATCTATCAGTTAAGAAAGAAAAGAACAACTAAAGAGAGAGAGTAAAGACCTACATGCATGAATGTACTCTTCAATGAAAGGAATATTTTAGAAATCAAAGAAGTTAACCTCTTTGAGATCTAAAATATATTCACTTACGGAAAAGAAATTCTTAAAGCAAGGCTTCTAGAACATCTTTAACGTAAAGGGAGCAAAGAAGTCAGAAAAAAGAAGGGCCCTGATTTCTGATGTTTTTTTTTTCCCTATTTATAGAGGTTCGATGCTTGAAAAATAAGCTGAATAAGATCAGATACAAATTGGGTTGCGTCCTTATCCCTAAAAATTTGAAACAGATGTGTTTTATCTTAATTAGAAGGTCTCTGGGCTAGGCCTCGGAGTTGTGCCAATTGGCACTTGGGAAGTGCCGATTGGCCCTCTCGTGTGCCGAGCCCAATTCCCAATTTTGGTTCAATTTGGACTCTTTTTTAGGGACTTTTTGAGTCAGGAATAGATTCTGGACATATTTTTAACTCGTATTCGAAAATTAATCCCTTTTATTTTGATAATCAGGTCTTTAAAATAATAATTATCTAATAGATAAATATTCTAAAAAGACTTAATTATCAACAATTCCCTTGTTATCTGATTATCCATTTTATTTCCGTGCAAGCAGGCTTATTTCTGATAAGAACCAACAACCAATCACATAATTATTTAATTAATTTTAATTGTTTAACCAATCAGAATTAATTTCAATTAATCACATGTGATCGGTTTCACCTCTAGACAATGCATGCAGACCGTGAACATTTGATCTTATGATATCTTTCAATCCGACGGTCCGATTTGGAAATCGGTCATACCGTCGTGACCGTTAGAACCTCAAAATCATTTTTATGATATGCAATGAATGAATTAATGCATGTAATACAACTATGATTTTTGGGTATATGAAATGGTCATTTTAGCCATCTTCCAAGATTTAATTATGGGTGCAAAATCAAGTGTCTACAATAAGCATAATGAAACTTTATTGTCCTTGAATAGTTTTTGATCTAGACTCAACCTTGATAGAATTTTTGGTGGCGTGGTCAACTCTTACCTAGGGCATAGTTCACAAAATTTAGATTACAAATTTGGCAATTTCACTCAATCGACGGTCCTTCTTCCTCAAGCTAGATTCTCAAATTATGTACAATTGGGTCATCTTCAAATAACTACATCTTATTCATTTCAAATCCAAATTGGGTCAAATTTGTGTCTGTTTTGAAGTCCTGAATGTCTACTTTTAAATGAAATAAGTTTCACTGAGAAATTCATTATCGTAGGAAAGATATAAGAAAAATATCATAAACTTCTCATATTTAAGCATAGCAAAACTTGTTGTCTTTGAACATAATTTTTTTAACACAACCCGATTTTATCATATTTTTTCACTGGGATTTGTCAAGACATCTTTTAACCTTAGCAAATTTGATAACAGAATAACTAGGAAACAATATAAGGCGATAAGGAAACAATAAAATTTTAATTCGCTTGCTTACGTGCCATCAAATGATCTTTTGATTTCTTAATCCATACCACTTTTCTTTAACTTTTATCCAACCATTTTAAGGGGGAAACAATTACGAATGACAACTTGAAGTCTCATTAGACTACTTCTTTCTTTGCAAAAAACTAGTAAAATAAATTAAAAGTAGTCTTAAACCTGTTTGTTAGATGAAGCCATTTTAAGCCATCTAAGGTTAAAATAAGACTGATGTCACATACAACTGTGTATAATTTACAAAATGTACTAATGAAAAATATCAATTATAGGATATGTAGTGTCTGTTTGGGAATAGCAAATCTAGCTTTTTGCTAAAAGTGTGCTAAAGAATACTTATACCTTGAAAAGAGTGAGAAAAAGTGGAAAAAAGTAGAAAAATGTGAGGTTTTAAAAAGCTATATAAACCACCGCACACCCTTGGTGTGATGGTCACTCTACAAGTGTAAGTGCTTGTGGGGTGTGGGGGGCAAGGGCCGGGGTTCAAGTCTCCAGGAGGGAGCTTTACACATATATATACTTAAATTAGGCTAGAGTAGAAATTTTATCTTGTTTAAAAAAGAAAAAGAAAAAAAGATGCACATAAAAATTAAAACCTAAAAACTAATGTTAAAAGCTAATGCCAAATTCACCAGTAATCTAATACAATTGATATGACCTTTGGCTATCGACCATCTAACAGGGTAACAGTAATTTCATTGGTTGAAGATGGTTGGTTTTTGCTTGATGAAGGTAATTTTTTCCTACAAGGAAACCGAGTTCTTTGGGTTTAGGAAATGAACTCTTATTGTGCATAATCATAACCACATATGATATGTTAGGTCGATCCTCATAATGTTGTTGAAAACATAAGAAACTATTATGGAGGCAACGTACAATCTTTGATAGGAAACAAGAGTCCTTTAAGCAAGTATCAATCAATTCTAAAGCCTTGTCTTCTTTCCATAATTTCCATGCCCAAAACATTTCAAAATTTCCTATCATTGTTTGTATCATTATATGTAAAAAGTAAAATAGTGAGTCAAGCCTTTTTAGAACTCACATGTCTAGTAAGGTTTAGATTATGGTCCGGACGGAAAGACCCTCGATTTTTCATTCCACTAAGTATCTCCAACAACAATATTCTGAAGCTAAAGACATCATATTTGGCTAAAAATAGGCCATCAGTGACATACTTAGGTGCCACATAACCATTGCAAAACATCATTAAGTGTGAAATCCTTTGATTAAAAAAAAAAAATCGATAATAGAACATTTTAATAATACTTACAAAGTTCCAACCACTCTGTTTGTATTTCCTTGTGTTTGATCTCCACCAAAGATTCTAGCTATACCAAAGTAAAATTTTTTTGGATTTATCTTACTATCAAGTAGAACATTACTTGCTTTGAAATCTCTATGTATAATTCTCAATCTAGAATCTTCATGAAGATAGAGAAGCTCCCGTGCAATCCCACGATAATGTTGAAGCACATAGACCATCCTAGTACATTAGCTCTTGTTTGATCTAGCAAATTTCTCATTTATGTTAATAATAATTCCAACTTGAATAATGAAAAAAGAAACTGGAATTTATTTAAATAATAATAGTAATAAAAGTTCATAAAGTTTGACAAAAATTATTAGTTTTTTAGGAGTTCAAACCAAAAATGAAGGAGTCTAAGCTTCCGCTAGGCATGTATTCATAGATTAGCATTTCCTCCTCTCCTTCAATGCAATAGAGAAAATGTCTAACAAGATTTCAGTGCTGCAATTTGGCAATCAATGTAACTTCATTTTTAAACTCACTCACCCTTGTCCAGAACTTTATGAAAGCCTTTTCACAACAATTTCTTGTCCATCTATTAGTGTAACCTAGAAATGCACAATTATAAATATATTATGTTGATATCGAATATTATAAAAATTGCTCTTTTTGTGGCCCTTATAAAAGCATCTTGTAGAATTACCTTGTTTAGGGGTCCAAAACCACCTTCACCAAGCTTGTTATAGCTTGAAACGTTGTTAGTGGTAGTGGCTATTGTAGCTAGGCTCAAAAATGGGATCCCCAAGTCTTCACTTTGGCCTTCAATGTTTTGGTCTATCATTACATTGTTCTCCATTTCCTCTACTAAAAGCAAGATGGACTTCACAATATATGTAAGAAACTAGAATATGGAAACTCTGAGAGATAAGTTTCAATTGAATTTTCGTTTTACATATTGTAGGCCTATTTAAAGGCTTGAAAAAACTTATTTTTAATGTAAAAATATTCCTAAACTTAATTGATACTCTAATTTGACTATAAAAACCTAAAATAGGACTCTAATTTAACTTGAAAAAGCCTTAAAAAAACCTAAAGTTAAGAAAATAAAACTTTAAAAGCTAAAATAATGAAAATTACATAAATATTTAATAAATGGCATATCATAGAAATTAAACCTCATGTCTTGTCATAAATCAGACCATGTTATTAAACCCAACCCACCCTGGTTGGTTAGACCAGTAACATGGTAAACCGGTACCTAAGCCGGCCTAGTTGTTTAATTGGACCACTTATGCAATTGAACCGATAGAATGCAGTAAAATTCAATGCTTTTTTTTTCGCAACTTCTGCAATCCAAACTATTTGTTATGACTCATTTAGTTTATTAATTGTGAATAAAATGACCTCGATAAGTTCATTTCAAGATTAATTGTTTTATGAATTTGGAGTGTAATGAAAGTAAGATATTTTATAATGATGTTGATGCTTGACTTTTCAATAAAGATATAACTTTAAGTTTTAGCTTTGATCGTAATATCCATGAGATTAGAGAAACAAGTCAGATATGCAAAATGCATATAATGTGATTTGTAGTTTGAGATGTGCTTTTATTCCTAGAATTTTAAGACATATGATGTAATAAGATTTTATTTTTTAAAGAGTTGGCTAAATTTTATGACATCCTTTTATTTTATATTTTCTAGTGTTGTGAAACCTTGAGTTTGAGTTATGTCAGGTGGTTTTTTTTTAGACTTAATTTTAATTAGTAATTTAGGCATGCCTTTTTTTATTTTATTTTATTTTATTTTATGATTTCTCAAACTTTTACTTAACCAAGCAATTCAACTAGTAACCCAATGACCTACCTCTTAGATCGGGTTAGCATCCGGTCCGTGTTTAATAACCATGCATCAAGATCCTCCACTTTAATGAAACTCGACATTGAGTTTTTCTTTGGAAGTTGAAATCTTCCACTCCAAATAACAAATATTTTGAATACTTGATTATCTTCAAAACAAGTTAGAAATTATTTTCCACAATTTGCATAACCCAAAATTTCATCTTTTCACCATTCAATTGGTTTGCAATATTAGCCATTGAAGGATTAAAGAAGAAAAAAAATTTCAACTCCAAGAAAATTAGTAGATTGTGTGGCAATGAATTTTGTTGCAATGGTAGGGTACTAATCTGTTAGGTTCTAAAAGTTTAGAACAATTGGTAAATCGTGTACACAAACTTGTCTAGATATAGATCTTAGAGTCTATAGGTATTATTAGACAATGCTCAAGGTGATACAAGTCAAGATTCAAGAATATACAAGCCGTAGAAAGAAGAATTCGAAATCTATCTAGTTCGATCGATCGAAAGACAGGCTCGACTGATCGAAACACGTATCTGCAGAATTCTATTTCAGTCCAAACTCTACTTAAACGTATTGGGTTTCAAGTAAAACACTACTAGTATATAAAGGAAACCCTAAGAACTTTTTTATAAGGCTTTTTAGAGAGAGATGAGTGTGCCTCTTTTGTATCTAGGGTTTTGTACCCAAAAAGCTCTCTCACGTCTTCTACCGGTGTTATTCCATGAAGAATCTCAAGAACTGATGTTGTAGAAGTTGCTACCTTCTCTAGTCATCAAAGGTGCTGATGATCTAAACCTTCAAGGGTGGTCTTGGAGTCACAAATAGGAGAGTTTGTGTTTTTTTATCACAAGTGTCGATGCTTTTGTTGCAAAGGCCTAATAGAGAAGGAGGCGGTGGATTCGGAGCTTGCACGTGGTCGTGTCAGTAAGTTCTACATGTGGTAGCAATAGGATGTTAGTGGTCTAAGTCTTATTGTAAACTTCGATTCTCTATAGTGGATTTGCTTTTTACCTTGAGGATAGCTAGGTTAAATCCTCCCCAGGTTTTTTACCGATTTGGTTTTCCTGGGTGATCATATCATTGTGTTCTTTATTTTCCGCTGCTTTACATGATATGACTTTATTTTTTTAACCTAGATCTGAATAATAAACCTAAATATTCACTTGGTTAAATAATTAGGTTAAACAACTTGTGTTAAGGGGTCTAAAAATGTACAAGTGGTATCAGAGCGGGTTAGCTCTTGATTTAGGTTATTATACATAGAGTTGATCCTTGATCCCTATTATCATGGATAATTTTAAGTGTCTTACTGTTTTTGATTGTGATGTTTTGAATAAAAAGGACACTATTGTTTCAGTTGATCTTTTTGAGGCTTATGAAAGGAATTTGTAGGATTTCAGTCTTTTTCAGAAGATTTGTGTAATTCCTCAAATACACTTTGCTTCTCATGGATTTTCACCTACAAAGCCGAAGACTCATGCTATATGGGTGAGAAAAGACTTGCCAAGGTGAGTATTGTTTTCTTGTCCTTGATTTAATTCTTTCAATTGTTTGTGGACATCTTTTGTTTTTGTTTTTGGTTATTTTGTTTTTTAGGTTGTTTTTTTTTTTTAAAAAAATCCAAAAACAGTGAAAATTTTCAAAAAGACAAAAATATTTTATTTTGTGTCTAGTTTTATTTTTCTTGAGGATTACATGAATTATGATATCTCTCTCTTGATTTAGAACATGCTTGACATTGTGGAGAAACTTGAATAGTATGTATTGCTCAACTAAGTGCATAATTATTTTGAGATAAATATGATTTTGTATGAGTATGTACTAGTTTGTACATGTACTCATGGGTTAATTAAGAAATTGATATTTCTTGTTTGTGTACCCTTTATAGCATAGTTGAGCACTGTCATTCATTGCTTTTGCATTTTATTTATTTAGTATAATGTGTACTTTTTGAGAAAATGTTAAAGTTATAAAAAATTTTACTATAAACTAATATTGTAACAAATGTGATTAGTGACATGAGGCTTACAAAAATGCTAGAGATATTATAAAATTTACAACATGAGAATTACAAACATATATCACCAATCACAAAAATTTATTAAAAAATGCATTTAATAGTTTGTTGAAGTCCAACTATCATATTCATTGTCACATTAAATTATAAAAGTTATGTAGTAAAATTTATAGTATTGTGAGAGACCGGGAAATTTAGGCCTCTAAAAAAAGAGAGATTTTTGTGTACTTTTTAGGGGACCTCTCTTTTTGAGTAAGTGGTGTGGAGTCGCCACTTATTTTTTATACAAAAAATAAGAAAAATTAAATACAACATGACTGAATAACATCCTTTCATTGATTGAAAAAAAAAATACATAATTGAAAAATTGAAAATGACATGGCTTTGGGCCCTAGTTACAAACTACCAAATAATTACATGGCTTTTTGTCCTAGTTACATTCTACCCAAAAATAAATAAAGACAAGGCTTAGATCTACTTATCCAAAGACCTAAATTTGGAGGCTAGGTTACGAAATGGGAAGGTGTTAGGCACCCATTCCGCCTAGACAGAGTCTGGTCTTCTAGACTCTTGTGACCTATATACCCTTTAAGCATGCTATGAATGATATGTTGAACATGTGAAATAAAAATTAAATCACATAAATTTATTTATGAATTCATTCTCTTCTTTGTTAAAAAATTTCACATATGTTTTAGTGATTAAAAAAAATTGATTTTGATATGTCAAAAGTACCAGATTTGTTTTGTAATATGTAAAAAAAAAAAAAAAAGTTTTTGGAGAGAAAATTTAGATCTATTTTTATTTCATAAAACAAAGTATTTTGATTTGAAAAATATCAGATATGTTTTTAAGAACTTAGAAAAATGACTTTTGATTTATAAAAGACCAAATCTGTTTTTAAGACCTAAAAAAAAAAAATGGTTTTTTGATGACAGAAAAACCAGATCTGTTTTTATATGTTTAAAAAATGAAAAAGATTTTTATTTTTTTATTTTTTTATGAAGAGAATTTTACTCATAACATAAATTTATGCATTATGAAACAATCAAAACAAAAATAACCATAAACACAATCATACATAATCTTTTTCTTTGTTTCAAAATCTGCATATGTTTTTAAAAAATCAGATCTGCATCTAGAAGAATACATATTAGTTTTTGATTTGAGAAAAATTCAGATCTGCATTTAAGGAAGATGCAAATCCATTTATTTTGAAGAAAAATTCAGATCTACATCTAAGAAAGTTGTAGATCTGTTTTTTGATTTCAAGAAAAATTTATTGGTTATATGAAGATAATTGAAATTAAGAAAGAGATTGTAACAATTATATACAAGAAATTCAAGATCATGCTTTAATCAAAACAATAGGTAATAAATCATGTTATGAAAAAAAAAACATGCATCATCATAAACAAGAAGCATAAAAAAGAATAGGGTGATTAAAAAAAACCTCTTGCATGAGCATTCCTTGTTCTTAAGAGGATGTTTTAGGGTTCAAAGAAACTTATTCAATTATCTTTGAAATCTAAAAACCCTAATTTTAGCAGGAAATATTAGAGAGGATCAGCAAATATTAGCAATTTGGGAGCCTTAAAACGTATGCCTCCCAGAGCGTAAAAAGAAAAAGGTGTTGAATTACGAGATTCAGTCTCTATTTATAGAGGCCAGAAGACTCTAAAAAAAAGGCACGGACGATTAAGATGCGAATCCGGACGCATCCTTCCGCGAAAAGGTCGAAAAGGGTGTGCATTATTGTCACCCAAAGGGAGTTGGGCCAAAGCCCAAAAGGGGACCATTCGGGCCTTTTAAAGTGCCGTTCGGCACTCCAAAAGTGCCGAATGGTGCTTTTGGACGCCGAACGTTCTTCCGTGTTTGGGTGCGTTTTGGACTCTCTTTTTATGGTTTTTCGATCCGGTCCTTGTACCTAGACGTGTTTTCATCCTTAGTCTATGATTTTTATCTCTTTTTTGGATAATTCAAGTTTTTTCAGGAATAATTATCTTGTAGATAAATACCCAAAAATAAATCTTGATAAAGTTCAGATTATCCACAATTTTATTGTTATCCAATCATCCCTTTTATTCCTATGCATGCAATCCTATTTTAAAGACTAATTATCAACCAATTACAAAATTATTTAATTATTAATTTAAATTAATTGTGTGTGGTCGACTCTACCTAGACACAATGCATGCTGACTGTGCAAACTTGATTATGCGATATCTTTCGATCCGATAGTTTGATTTGGAAACCGAACATACCATTGCGACCGTTAGAATCTCAAGATCATTTTTATGATATGCCATGTAATGCAAGAACAAATCAATGCATGTAATGCAATCATGATTTTTGGGGTACATGAATGATCATTCAAGTCATTCTCCTTGATTAAATCATGGGTACAAAATCAAGTGTCTACAGAATGCCCCTCATTGACAGAGCTTGGAAAGTGAATGTCAATGAAAAACAAAGACACCAATTTTAGCAACCATGATTTAATTGAGGTTGAATTTTCGAAGGTTACCTAGCCCTCGTACCTAAAACTTTAGAACATAGAACTAATGCCTTATCTTTTGACAAAAAATGAAAATACTTGACTTAGCTAGTAGTTGATGACTTGGGAAATGATTCTTGACAAGCGGGGCGACCAAGAGGCTTTTCAATCCTGACCTTAAACATGGAGTTGTCTGCGACCAAAAGGCTTCTCTACCTCAATCTGGAGTTGTTGAAATGTCAATCAAAAGTCTCCTATACCTCCATCTGGAGTTGTTGAAATGTCGATCAAAGGTCTTCTGTACTTCAATCTGAACTTGTTGAAATGTCGATCAAAGGTCTTTTCTACTTCAATCTAAACTTGTTGAAATGTCGATCAAAGGTCTTTTCTACTTCAATTCGAACTTGTTTAAATGTCGATCAAAGGTCTTCTCTACTTCAATCTGAACTTGTTGAAATGTCGATCAAAGGTCTTCTCTACTTCAATTTGGACTTGTTGAAATGTCGATCAAAGGTCTTCTCTACTTCAATCTGGACTTGCTGGGATGTCGATCAAAGGTCTTCTCTACCTCAATCTGGAGTTGTTGAAATGTCGATCAAAGGTCTTTTCTACCTCAATCTGGACTTGTTGAAATGTCGATCAAAGGTCTTCTCTACCTCAATCTGGACTTGTTGAAACGTCGATCAAAGGTCTTCTCTACTTCAATCTGGACTTGTTGAAATGTCGATCAAAGGTCTTCTCTACCTCAATCTGGACTTGTTGAAATGTTGATCAAAGGTCTTCTCTACTTTAATCTAGAGTTACTGGGATGTCGATTAAAGGTCTTCTCTACCTCAATCTGGAGTTGTTGAAATGACGACCAAAGGTCTTCTCTACTTCAATCTGGACTTGTTGAAATGTCGATCAAAGGTTTTCTCTACTTCAATATGGACTTGTTGAAATGTCGATCAAAGGTCTTCTCTACGTCAATCTAGACTTGTTGAAATGTCGATCAAAGGTCTTTACTACTTCGATTTGGATATTGAAATGTCGATCAAAGGTCTTCTCTACTTTAATCTGGAGTTGCTGGGATGTCAATTAAAGGTCTTCTCTACCTCAATCTGGAGTTGTTGAAATGATGATCAAAGGTCTTCTCTACTTCAATCTGGACTTGTGGAAATATCGATCAAAGGTCTTCTCTACCTCAATCTGGAGTTGTTGAAATGACGATCAAAGGTCTTCTCTACTTCAATCTGGACTTGTGGAAATGTCGATCAAAGGTCTTCTTTACTTCAATCTGGACTTGTGGGAATTTTTATGGCTATCTTGGCCATGTAGGAATTTTTGTGCATGGGCATGGACTTGTGGGAATTTTTATGGCTATCTTGGTGATCGGGTGTTGCCCCAAGTTGAACATGAGTATCCTCCTACCGTAATTCCAACTCCTCCTTGTCACACTGTCTGATTTGCTGACTTTCTGGCTGATGAAGAGATTGCTCGGGCCCGTGATGGCTATATCGTTGCAGGAGTAGAAAGGGATTATTCTGAATTCATCCGACTTCATCTGCAAGATTGCTTAGTTGGCAGAACGGTACTTTTCTTCCTTCTAAAGTCAATTTTTTTGATCTTGCAAATTCCTTTTCATATTTCTAAAGGAGAGGAAGGGGAAGAGGAAGAGGAAGAAATTCCTCCTCCTCACCATGTTGGTGGCTCTTCTAGTTCCTTCACGGAGACTTATCCCCATTTTCCAGCATGGCAGTATGATGTGATGAATCCTGATGGAACGTATATTTCCATGCCTTTGACTAGGCCAGAGCACACACCAAATGTTCCTTGGCCCAATCCAATATGTTCTTGAATTTTCAGTTCTTTGTCTTTATTTCTTCTCGACTTGATGAATGACTCTTAACCTGGTAGAGGTATGCTTCAGATTGATGTTGATCTTGTGGAAGAAAGCATGCAGCTGATTGGAGGCTTGCAGTCATTCGCTCGCACTTAGTCTTCCCAATATGTGTCAATGATGCGAGCTGGGTATGCCATGTTGCTTTCTGAGTGTCTTTGGTTTGAACTGTGCTTGATAGTGGAATTAACACTTGATTTTGCTGACTTTTTAGGCACATTGAATGGAAACTGCTGACACTACCAGAAGAGCTTTAGAGGAAAGGACCAAGAGCCTCGAACTTGAAAACCGTCAGTACGATCCTCGCTTTTTCACAAGTCAAGAAGGAAACAATGAAGGTGGTTCCTCTAGAGGTGGATCAAAAAGATCCTTATGCAGGCGGACTCGTAGTCCTAATGATGTATGACTTGTATTTTTATTTTTCCTACAAAACAAAAGGAAGTGTTCCTTAGACAATCTTGTATTAATTTCCATGTTTAGTTTTTTTTCCTTGGAATTGCATTGGATCATGTAGAAGCTTTAACTAAGACAAGTTTAGAATTCACCTGATGAGGTCTTGTAGTACTATTTTAAACTTATCTTGATTGGCTTTGTTGGAATCTGCACTTACTTGAATGAGGTGGAGTCGAATGCCCCTAGTTTAAAATGAATTCATGATTTTTTGAAATCTCAATGACCATTTTTTTTTTTTTTTTGAAAAAAAAAATGATGATGGTGATTTTTTTTTTTTTTAAATGAATGAGCCATGGGCGAATGCCCCTAGTTTGGAACATGAATTCATGAGTCTTGAAAAAAACTTGATTTGATAAATTTTTTGAAAACAATGATGCAAGGGATGATTTTTTGAAAACAAGTGGGTTAGACACGTCAGAATGCCTTAGTTTGACCAAAAATATATTTTTGAATGTTAATCAATCTTAAAAAAATGTCCGAGAGCGCAAAATTGCATGGAATTGCATGAATGTATGATGGAGGGGCTGCGTGCCACTTGACACGAGAGGAGTGCCATTCGGCACTTTTAGAGGGTCGAATGGCACCTGGCCATGCCACAATGCTCACGCCATGGTGGGCCGACTCCATACGCTTTTCCAATGTGTGTTTCGCGTTTTTGCATTTTTTGAAAAATTTACTTCGTTTGTGATCATGAAACACTCTCCTAGTCAGCTACAAACTCTCTGAAACCAATTTCAAACCTGATTAGGAATTGATGCATCTTATATAAATGAATTCTCCTGCGACAAATCTCTGCATAAAGGTTAGTAAAACATAATAATCACAAGCAAAAGTCATCCATGGCTAGCAATCATAATTTTTCTCATTCAACAATTCATGATATCAACAGATGGGTTCATAGCTTTGATTTCAGTACCAAAACCAATTTTACAGCCTACAAACTAGAGGGAATCAAGGCTCTGAGGAATGTCAAAATCAAGAGGGACTTCCTTTGTGCTGTTGTGAAATTCTGGGATCCCGAAGATCATGTGTTTCGGTTTAACACCGCTGAAGTCTGTTTGACAATTGAAGAATTTTCTGCTATCCTGGGCTATGATCCAAGCAAAAAATATGTAGTGGTTTCTTGTGACCCCAGGCATAAGGAATCTTTGTTTGATGCTCTCGGTCTTCCTACTTCCATTACTGATAGTATGATTGAAGGTCATATGGTGAATCTTCGTGCAATTATCTCTCGGCTGATTGACAAACGCACCTATGGAGTGACCGACAATATGCAGTAAAACTTCGGTTTGGCTTTATGCATGGTGGGAAAACTTTTGCTTTGCTCTGAAAGATGTGGTTTTGTGAATGCTCGAGCCATAAGTGTTGTGAACCAAATTAAGGATGGTGATAATCTTGTTTCTTTGATCTTGGCAGAAACTCTTCTAGGAATGGACGTTGTATTTCATGGTGGAGAAACTTAGAACTTCTTAAGGAGTCCTTTGACTTTGCAGATATGGCTAATGGAGCGACTAGATATGATTGCCAAGCCTACAACTAGTAATTATGGGCCTAGCAGTTTTCTTAGCAAGGCTGTAATCAAAACTAAATGCCAAACTGAGAGTGACTGAGTGAAATTCATAAACAAGAAATCCAGTACCTCAATTCAATGAGACTGTTATTGGTGGAAGTGCCCACCCCCTCTACTGAGGTCTCTAGGATCAGACCACATCTTCCTTGTTGGGTTGCGGAGGGCAACTTTCTACAAGGGAGATAGACTCTTGAGGCAATTCAAATATGAGCAAGGAATGCCTGGTGGCAAAAGAAGAAGATTCTTCACTCTTGTGGACATAAATCCTAATTCTGTATAGAACACGCTATTGGGATTGGAGATGTCTGATCGAGTGGACCAATCTTTTGTCAAGGTTCACTTTCACAGTATGACTATAAAATACTCTAACTGGTTGATAGACAAGATTGTTGATAAGAAGGCTGAGAGGATTGCTATGAGAGATCAGTTTCTCAAAGACAACCAGGAAAGACTCGATGATGACAACTATGAATTCAAAAGAAAGGGCAATGATGACAAAGTACCTATCACAGGAGAAAGTGACCTTATTTTTTTGGCTTTGAACATGTTTATTTAGAAGTTGATGTAAAAATTCTTATGTTTAGGAGTTATTTAGGATTTGCAGGTTAAGGATTCTGTTTAAAATGTAGGCTTTTGGGGTTTGGAATTTTTTATGGTTTGGTTTACGGTTTAGGTTCTTGAGGTTTAGTTTGGTTTCACGTTTGATTTAGGGTTTTGTGTAATGACATGGTTTAATGGAATGGTTGAATTTTGGAAAATTTTGTTTAATGGACAAATGGTGGTTCTGGGAAATTGTGACCGAACCAATGCATGGTTGCTTATGTACCCCTTTGATAGAAAGATCAGGTCATCATGTAGTTCATTGATTTTTTTTGCCTTAATTTTTGCCTGGGACGCCATTTCGGGTTTTCAACCTAGTAGGCTCTCTTATTCTCTTTTTTTTTTTTTTTTTTTTTTTTTTTTTTCTGTTGCTCTAATTTTTTCCTAGACCGCCCTTTCGGGTTTTCAGCCTAGCGAGCTCTTTCTTTTCTTTGTAGTCAAACCTAGGAAGGGAAATAACATAATTTACAACCACTTCAGACGTGGTGCTTTCAAACTACCACTTCAAACGTGATATTTCTTCAATTGATCCATGTTGTTTGGCTTAGTGAAAGGGTTTGCATCTAAGTCCATCAACCTTACTGCTCCCCCAAAGTATATCTGCTTGATGATGTATGGGCTTGCCCAATTTTGCTTGAACTTCCCGTTTGCATCTTGAACCGGGGCTCAAATTTCCTTCAACACTAAATCCCCCAACTTCAAATCTCTGGTTCTCACTTTCTTGTCAAAAGCTTTCCTAAGCCTCCTTTGGTAACCTTGAATATGATACAAGTCTTTGAGTCTTTTCTCATCTAGCATGCACAACTGATCACGTCTGCTTTGCAACCAATCTGCTTCAGGAATTTCACTTTCCAGTACTGTCCTTAGTGAACGGACACCTATCTCAATAGGAAGGTCTGCTTCCATCCCATACACCAATGAATAAGGAGTGGCTCTTGTGGAAGATCGAATTGATATTCTATACCCCCAGAGTGCATAAGGCAACTGTAGGTGCCAGTCCTTGTAATTCTTTGTGCTCTTCTTCAAGATTCGCCCTATATTCTTATTACTAGCCTCAACTGCTCCATTGGTTTGAGGACGGTAAGGTGAAGACTTGTGGTGTTGAATATTGAACTGTCGTAGCAGCTTTTCTGTTTCTCCCTTGAAGTGTTGCCCATTGTCAGAGATAATTTCATGTGGTACCCCATATCTACAGATGATATTGGTTTGGATGAATTGAGCCACTTTCTTTGAATTTAGAACCTTGTATGAGGCAGCCTCTACACATTTAGTGAAGTAGTCAATGGCTACAAGTATGAATTCATGGCCATTAGATGCCGTTGGGTGAATCTTCCCAATAATATCTATCCCCCATATAGAGAATGGCTAGGGTGATGTCATGGTATGTAATGGCATGGGTGGCATGTGGTTCAAATCTCCATGGACTTGGCATTGATGGCATTTTCGAACATGAGCCACACAGTCGGCTTCCATAGTAGTCCAGTAGTAACCTTATCTCATTATCTTCTTTGACAGAATGTGTGCATTCATATGTGGCCCATAGCTTGACTCATGCACCTCTTCAATTATTTGTTGTGCTTCCTTGGTGGTTACACAAAGGAGATGAATTCTATCATATGATCCTCTGTAAAGCCTTTCACCACAAATAATGTAATTAGTAAACAGCCTTCGGATGGTTAATTGGTCGTTCTTGTCTGCAAACTTCAGGTATGTCCCATCCTTGAGATATTGTAGGATGTCTGAATACCATTCACCTTCTTTATTCCTTTCCTCATCTTCTTCTATAGTCATGCAGTAGGCTGGTTCTTCTTTTTGTTCCAAAACTATTGGTCTAGCTTCATCTTCTTTTGGCCCATTCGTCATGGATACCATGGTTGCTAAAGCATCTGCAATTTGATTTTGCATCCTTGGCACATATTGATATTGAATCTTGCTGAATTTTGTTGCCCACTTCTGTAGACATTAATGATAAGGCATCAGCCTTTCTTCTTTGATCTTCCACTTATTCTTTATCTGAGAGATTATCAAAGCTGAGTCTCCGTATACCTCCAATTCTCTTACTCCAAGGCCTAAAGCTGCTTGTAGGCCCATAATGCAAGCTTCATATTAAGTGGCATTGTTGGTGGCAGGGAAATTGAGTCTGCCAGAAAATGGAATGTGTGTCCCTTTTGGAAAAATTAAGAGAACTCCAATTCCACTTCCATTTTGATTTGTGGCTCCATCAAAGTACATCTTCCATGATTCTACCTCAATCCCTATGATGTCTTCATCCGGAAAGTCTCCTTTGATATCTTCAGCTTCTTCTGGTGAACAATGGGCTAGGTGATCGACAATTGCTCTCCCCTTCACAGACTTCTGAGTCACATACTTAATATCAAATTCTGATAAAAGCAATACCCATTTAGCAGTCTTTCCATCTTGCATAGGTTTTTCCAATAAGTACTTTAAATGATCCATTATTGCAATCAACAAAACCTTGTAAGCAAGCATATAATGTCTGAGTTTACAGGTTGCCCATACAAGTGCTACACATCTTCTCTAATGGTGAATACTTCTCTTCATAAGGCAACATCTTCTTGCTGATGTAGTAAATTGCATTCTCCTTTCTAGTCTCCTCTAGGTATTGAGCAAATAAAGCCCTCATTGCTGTATTTGTAGTGGTAAGATACAACAACAATGGCTTTTCAGGAACTGGTGGGACAAGTATTGGTGGCTTCGTCAGATAGTTCTTGATCTTCTCAAAGGCTTCTTGGCTTTGTTCATTCCACACTGTTGGGACCTCCTTCTTTAGCAATCGGAAGATTGGTTCGCATGTCATAGTGAGTTTGTCTGGATCGACTTCTATCCCCCTCTAGCTTACCATAAACCCTAACAGTTTTCCGGATGTGACTCCGAAAGCACACTTCTTTGAATTCAACCACAACTTGTAGAACCGGATTCTTTCAAAGAACTTCCACAAAGCCGGTATGTGCCCTTCACGGTCTTTGGACTTCACTATCATGACATCGACATAAACCTCTACTTCTTTGTGAATCAAATAATGCAACAAAGTAGTGGCTACATGCTGGTAAGTTCCACCAGCATTTTTATGGCCAAATGGCATGACCTTGTAGCAGTATGTCCCCCATGGTGTAATAATGAGGTTTTCTCCATATCTTTTGGAGCCATCTTAATCTGGTTGTATCTTGAAAACCCATCCATAAATGATAACAAAGCATGACCTGCTATGGTGTCAACTAGGACGTCAATGTAAGGCAGTGGAAAGTCATCTTTCGGGCTGGCCTTATTCAGATCTCGAAAATTTACACACATTCTGACCTTCCCATCCTTCTTTGGTACCGGAACCACATTAGCTAACCACTCTGGATAGTTGACCACTCTCAAGAATCCTGCATTGTACTGTTTCTCTACTTCTTCTTTGATCTTGAGAGTCCACTCTGGCTTTTTTCTTCTCAACTTCTGCTTGACTGGCTTCATGGTTGGATCTGTTGGAATGCAGTGTTGTACTATATTTGTATCAATCCCAGGCATGTCTTCATATGACCAGGCAAAGACTTCCTTGAACTCTGTCAGTAGTGCCACTAATGCATCCTTCTCTAAAGTGGTTAGGGTATTGCCTACTTGGATCCATTTGGGCTCATCATCAGTTCCTAGGTTAATGGGTTGGGTTTCTTCTTTTATGGGTTCTAGGTATCCATGTTTTAATTCCTTATTATAAAGAATTTCTTTACCAATTTCAGAAATAAAAACATTCAAAGCAAGCAAATAAGCAGAATCAGAAATCATATTAAAAGAGAAAGAGTTTTTAACAGACTCTACAGACTCAATAGACTCAACTGGAAAACTATCACAAACAGATTTAACAGGGATAAAAACACAAGCAGAAATAGACTCAATAGGAACAAAAACAATGTTCTTGGCATGAGTGACTGGCTCAGCGGTCTTGATTTTCTTGGCAAAAGTGATTGACTTAACGGTCTTGATCTTCCTCACAGAATCCTCCATGGGGTGGGCGGCTCCCTCCCATGCCCAGTTCTTTAACTTGTTCGTGGCTTCCACAATGGCAGGTGGCTCCCAATAAGCTCCTTCTTCCCTTAGCATCAGTACCGGGGGATCTACATCCATATAATCTGTAGTTTCTTCTTCAATCTCCATGTCTGTAGGCTTGTCAGTCACAAAAGCATCCAGACGCTCTATGCTATCCATCCATTCATCAAATAGGTCGTGCTTGCTTCTGTTGCCCAAGTAGGTGGGTTGAGGGAGATGCTCTGACTCACTTTCTTCCATCCTCTCATTATTACATTCAGCATTCTCAAGTGTCATGATTCTGAGACTGTGGACCATCAGCTTTTGGTCTAAAGCGGCCAACTTGGCATCTATGTCATCCTCCTCTTCAATATATAGGGTTGGTGAACTTGGTTCTGAATCATAATATGACTCCAATTCTGGAACTTCTCTTCCATGCTTGTCATACCTAAGGCCAGACCTTGAACTGACATTAGTGATATCACTCCAATTTGAAAGGTGCCCATTGGGACATTCATCATGATACATTTGATTGGCTTATGCATTCTCCTCTCTTGCATTCTCTAACACATTTATCAGTCTGTATTGATCATTATCAGTGTTGCTTCACCTGTTGGCTTCGGCATCGTCTTCTATGTCTTCATCATAATAGTCCACATCACTGTCATATTCCTTATAGAATAGGTCTGCACCTTCATCTTCTCCATCACTAGGGGGTTCACCCCAATCATCACCACTGTACGGGCTATCATAACTTCTGCTGTTGTCGTCACTATTGGTGTTGCTGTCATCATCATCATGTCCACTATCACTGTTCCTGTTGTCACTATTACTATCACTCTTGTCTTTACTAGGGCCTGTTCCCCCTTCCTCATCTTCATCATTAGCTCTTAGTTCATACGGGCTCTTCAATGTATGCTGGCAGGCCTCCCAATATTCCTCTTCTTCTACGTTGCAAATAGGATCTCTAAGGAGTGTAGTCATGGCATCAAGATCCATGTAATCAGCCCAATTAGTAGGAACCCAGGTTGTATCTTCTTTCTTCAATTCTAGAACCTTGTTGTTGCAATCTATTAGGACATATGTGATTCACTTGTTAGGAACATATGTCACTATTTTATGTAATTGGCTAATCCTTTGACAAAACGCACTTTACTTGTATTTGGGTAGATCTAGGATGTGTTTAATACTTCAAGAAATCTTGTTTCAAGATCAAGTGTTAAAGCCATGCAAGTCTGTCCAAGATTCAAGCTAAAAATTGCAAGTTCATTAAAGCTCGACAGTTAGCATCTATTGAGCTTAAAGAGCTGTTCTAGCCCCGTGGCTCGACAGCTGCTCGATAGATGGCTATCTGTCGAGGTTTGAGAAAAACAAATTTTATGTTCTATTTTTTTCCAATCCTTGATTATGTGTTTGGGCCTTCTTTTTTCACAACCCTAGACACATAAAAGGATTATTTTAAGGGTCGTCAAAGATGACACAAATTGCACAAGTGTTGAGCAAAGTTTGTTCAAGCAAATTGTGACCTCCTTTGACAAAACGCACTTTACTTGTATTTGGGTAGATCTAGGATGTGTTTAATACTTCAAGAAATCTTGTTTCAAGATCGAGTGTTAAAGCCATGCAAGTCTGTCCAAGATTCAAGCTGAAAAGTGCAAGTTCATTAAAGCTCGACAGCTAGCATCTATCGAGCTTAAAGAGCTGTTCTAGCCCCGTGGCTCGACAGCTGCTCGACAGATGGCTATCTGTCGAGGTTTGAGAAAAACAGATTTTATGTTCAGTTTTCTTCCAATCTATGATTATGTGTTTGGGCCTTCTTTTTTCACAACACTAGACATATAAAAGGATTATTTTAAGGGTTGTCAAAAGTGACACAAATTGCACAAGTGTTGAGCAAAGTTTGTTCAAGCAAATTGTGACCGGAGACAGAATTTGCCCTAGTTTATCATTATTGTGAAGAAGTTACTGTGTTTGTACATCGTTGGGTTTTGTGACCAAGCATCTTCTTGATCTTCATCGTTTGGATGAACTGAAGAACTTTGTAGCCAACAACCTTCTCTAGTTGGTGATTGAAGTCGCGTACTGGGATCCCCGCAATTGGTTAGTCACGTACAGGGAGCCATGCATCAAAAGGAGAGATTGTCACTATAGAACAAGTCCAATTGGGTATTGGGGTAAGGGTTCAACTGTAAGTTGGTAGAAGGTACTAGGATTCCTTTACTTGTAATCGCTTGTTGTGATAATAGTGGATTCTCGGGAGTGGTGACCTTAAAAACACCCGGTGGGGTTTTTGCCATGTAGGTTTTCCTCATTCGTAAACAAATTACCGTGTCAATTTAATTTTTGCTACACTTAGTTTAATTGATGATTTGTTTGTGCTACCACGTGTTTGCATGTTAATTTGATTAATTAATTAATTTGGCTAATTAATTAATTAATTTATCACAAGGGGTCAATACGTTTTTGGCCTATCACAATCAAGTAGTATCTTAAACCTAGGCACCATTGTCTTTGTCACAGGATCAAATCTCGGTTCAGGGAATCTCCAATAACGTTGACTTTCTCCAGCTTTGACAAACTTTCCGTTCAATGTAGGAGTATAGGGCTTCAAAGGTTCTGGACGACAAGGGAGTCCTTTTGCTTTGGCTTTGGCTCGGGCCATCTTTCTCACTTCCATCTCTAACAAATCATCATCAGTGGGCTTATAGCCTAGCCCAAAAGGTGGTGTGGCAGTAGAATCATTGGGACCTGAATAGTAGGTTTCTTCATAGTTCTCCCCAAATTCATCTCTGGAAGGTAGTTCACTCTCCTCATCATTGCTACCACATTGTTGTTACCATAAGGAGCAAAATCCATCGGGATCTTCTCCACTTCTTCTTTTCTCTTTTCAAAGCCAGGCCTCTCAATCTCAAAGCCATCAAAGGTCAATGGCTCTTTCTCAGAATCAATACCGTAAATAGGCTTAGGCACATTTAAAGTGTCCCCATATATGGTCACAATAGCCCCTTCATGTTGAAACCGAACCTTTTGATATAAAGAAGAAGGTACGGCTTCTGTGTCATGGATCCATGGTTGCCCAAGGAGCATATTGAAGCAAGTGGCTATATTAAGGACTTGAAAATCCATTTTCTTAACCATCGGTCCGATGGTAAGCTCTAATGTTATGGTTCCCAACTGTTGTCATATGCCCTCACATGTTAATCAGTAGACAAAAAGTCTTCAATACTGAGGCCTAAGCAGTTAGCAGTCTTTAAAGGACACACATTCCAAGCACTTTCATCATCTATCAAAACCATCGGTATCCACTTCCCCATGGAATCTACAGTGATATGCAACGGGTCGTTGTGGTGCCTACCCTTCTTGGTAGAGCCTTATTAGAATAGGAAATGGTGAGTTCCCTATTTATGGACCCAATCATAGCATTCATATCCTAGGAGGTTGTGGTTGTAGGGACTTGGACTTGGTTGAGCAAGTCTACTAGATTTTGTCGGTGTTTGTATGAGGCCATGAGTAAACCCCATAAGGATTTGTTGGCTTATGTCTTTTGTAATTGCTTAAGGACTTCATCTTCTTTGGCAGGTGTTTGTTGGATGGATCTGTTCAAAGCTTCCACTGGGTTGTCGGTCTCTAAATGTGGGGGTTTGAAATGTCTCCCCCTTGTGATGTGGGCAATTTTTGTCGGGTCATTGGGATCTATGTCTTGGGGTTTGAAGTGTTTCCCCCCATTTATGGGTATTGAGTTGGATTAGGGTTCGAAGTGTCTCCCCTTATTTGTGGATGTTTGGTTGTTTACTTGGGGTTTGAAGTGTCTCCCCCCATTTATGGGTATTGAGTTGGATTGGGGTTCGAAGTGTCTCCCCCCATTTGTGGATGTTTGGTTGTTTACTTGGGGTTTGAAGTGTCTCCCCCCATTTATGGGTATTGAGTTGGATTGGGATTCGAAGTGTCTCTCCTCATTTGTGGATGTTTGGTAATTCTCGCGTTCTGGTATTTCATTCCATGTGTCATATCCTGTGGTGGTAGTAGTCGTCCTATCCATTAATTCTTCCCATGTCATCATGAAGCATTCTGGTAAGTTATAGATCAAGTCGGATGGGTCTCCCTTATTTTCTTCTTTAGTCATCAAGCAATTAATCCTTAGTCCTTTCCCAAAATTGTGATTGGGCAAGGGATTGTTAGTGATGCTAGGCCTTGTAGGTGGTGTAATCACCTTGTTATCTATTAAGTCCTAAATTGCATGGTGAAGGGTGAAACAACGGTCAGTTTCATGACCAGGGCCTTGGTGGTAAGCACATCTTTTATTCACATTAAAACTTAAGGGAAAGGGGTTTGGAATTGGTCTTGGATCTAAGGGTTTCAGTAATCTTTTTGCCTTTAGCTTCTCATACACTTGGTTCATGGGCATGTACAACTCATGAAATTCCCTCTTCGGTCTGGGTACTTGTGGTACTTGCACAGGTGCAATGGGTGCAATCAATTGATAAGGATCATTTTTATGGATGTTGGAAATTTCTACAGCCTTAAAATTAGATCCTACATTCTTTTTAAACCTTGGTGGGTCATCAGTCTTTATAGTTCCATTATTTATTACATCCTCAATATGGGTTCTAGCAGCAATCAAAGCTTTAAAATTAGGAAAGTATTGTGCAAACAAATATTTGTGGTATACAAGCAATAAATTCTTTACAACTATGGCTAACTGTTCCTCCTCACTTGGCCTACTCATCATTTGTGCTGCCTTGGCTCTCCACTTGGTAATGAAAGTAGAGAAGGATTCTTTCGGTTCTTGCCTAGTGATCTCGAGGTCTCTCCTTGTGATGTCCACTTTTATATTGTACTTGTATTTCTTGTGAAACTCTCGACAGATGTCCTCCCAATTTCTTGCCCTTGCATCATCCAGATTGAGGAACCACCTAAGAGCAGCTCCAGTCAGTGTGTTTTGGAACATCTGAGCAAGTACTTCTTCGGTTGCGCCTAAGGGCTGCATAGCCCTCATATACATCTTCAGATGGGACTTTGGGCAGCCAGTCCCATCAAACTTGTCCAAGGTTGGCATCTTGAACTTGGGAGGCAGCCTCGCATCAGGGAAGAGTGAGAGGGAATCATAGTCCATAAGGTCCTCCATCTTACGGGCTTTTCTAATCATCTCCTCCATTTTATTCATCCTCCCGTTGATCTTCTTCTCACTCTCTACAGCCAGTGGATCATGATCAGTCTTGTCCTCCTCTTGATTATTCTTCGAATTCTGAAACTGTTGCATCATACGGTTCACGTCTTCCTTCAGCTGAATTTGACTAACTACCATGGTGTTGAGTAGCTCTTGGGTGTTCATGGGTTCCTCTGTGTTTGAGTGTTCTCCCTCTTTTGCTATACTGCTAGGAGCTTCAAACTTCTTATGGCTTGAACGGTCTTGGAGGTCAAAGATGGGGTTGTGATGTTGCAGCAATAGAGTTTCTTCTATGCTTGAAGGCTTCAATATTGTGATGGGAGTGACAGGCTTGGAACTGGAGCTACTGGCTTGAGTGTCAGGCTTAGGTTCTCTTTGTAGCCTTCCTTCAGATCTTGACCAGATTCTCCCCTATTGACAGGCTTGGTTGGGTTAATCAAAGCTAAGACCCCATCCACATTTATCAATCAACTAAAACAAACACACACAACATGCAATGCAATTTTAACCAGGACCGACCTAAGGGTAGGTTCTAAGTCATTATGTTGTAGGGTGGGTTTGTTGCCTCATTGTTTTCCATAGTTAGGACGTTACACCTCCCAACTTGTAATGTAATGAACATTGTGTTGGTCCAAATATCATGGTTTGTCCCTTACAGTCAACAGGAAATGATCCAGTGACTTTAGGCTATGAGTTGGTAAGTTCGCCACTGGGTACCCAAATCTAATGAAGATCGATGATCCATGGTTACTACCACCACGAGTTGTTGAAAAAGGGTGCATACATATTTGTTTGGATGGCACACACTATGACAGTTAGGGAAAGATTTTAACAAACAATACAAACAAAAAAATACCATACATCAAAATATTATACACATCTCATCAAACATAAATAAACAAACAAACAACAATATCATGCAAGACTATGCAAAATAGGGGTACAAATTTGGTCACTTAAGTCTAATACGAAGCTTAGCCCTCGACATCCTCAGTGGAGTCGCCACTGTGAGAGATCGGGAAATTTAGGCCTCTCAAAAAAGAGAGATTTTTGTGTGCTTTTTAGGTACCTCTCTTTTTGGGTAAGTGGTGTGGAGTCGCCACTTATTTTTTATACAAAAAATAAGATAAATTCAACATCACTGAATAGCATCCTTTCATTGATTGAATAAAAAAATACATAATTGGAAATTTGAAAATTACATGGTTTTGGGTCCTAGTTACAAACTAACAAATAATTACATGGCTTTTTGTCCTAATTACATTCTACCCAAAAATAAAAAATAAAGACAAGGCTTAGATCTACTTATCCAAATACCTAAATTTGGAGGCTAGGTTACGGAATGGGAAGGTGTTAGGCACCAATTCTGGCTAGACAGAATCTGATCTTCTAGACTCTTGTGACCTATGTACCCTTTATGCATGCTATGAATGATATGTTGAACATGTGAAATAAAAATTAAATCACATAAATTTATTTATGAATTCATTCTCTTCATTGTTAAAAAATTTCAGGTCTGTTTTAGTGATTAAAAAAAATTGATTTTGATTTGTCAAAAGTACCAGATCTGTCTTGTAATATGTAAAAAAAAGTGGTTTTTGGAGAGAAAATTCAAATCTATTTTTATTTCATAAAACAAAGTCTTTTGATTTGAAAAATACCAGATCTGTTTTTAAGAACTTAGAAAAATGGCTTTTGATTTTAAAAAGACCAGATCTATTTTTAAGATCTAAAAAAAAAAATGGTTTTTTGATGACAGAAAAACCAGATCTGTTTTTAAATGTTTAAAAAATGAAAAAGATATATATATATATATTTTTTTTTATGAAGAGAATTTTACTCATAACATAAATTTATGCATTATGAAACAACCAAAACAAAAATAACCATAAACACAATCATACATAATCTTTTCTTTGTTTCAAAGTCTACATATTTAAAAAAAAAAATCAGATCTATATCTAGAATTGATACATGTCAGTTTTTTATTTGAGAAAAATTTAGTTTCGCATCTAAGGAAGACGCAAATCCATTTATTTTGAAGAAAAATTCAGATCTACATCTAAGAAAGATGTAGATCTGTTTTTTGATTTCAAGAAAAATTAATTAGTTATATGCAGATAATTGAAATTAAGAAAGAGATTGTAACAATTATCTACAAGAAATTCAAGATCATGCTTTAATCAAAACAATAGTTAATAAATCATGTTATGAAAAAAAGAAAAAAAAAAAACATGCATCATCATAAACAAGAAGCATAAAAAAGAATAGGGTGATTGGAAACAACCTCTTGCATGAGCACTCCTTGTTCTTGAAAGGATGTTTTAGGGTTCAAAGAAACTTATTCAATTATCTTTGAAACCTAAAAACCCTAATTTTAGTAGCAAATATCAACGAGGATCAGCAAATATTAGCAATTTGGGAGCCTCAAAACGTATGCCTCCCAGAGCATAAAAAAAAAAAGGTGCTGAATTAGGAGATTCAGTCACTATTTATAGAGGCCAAAAGGGGACCATTCGGCCCTTTTAAAGTGCCGTTCGGCACTCCAAAAGTGCAGAATGGTGCTCTTGGACGCCGAACATTCTTCCGTGTTCAGGTGCGTTTTGGACTCTCTTTTTATGGTTTTTCGATCCAGTCCTTGTACCTAGACGTGTTTTCATCCTTAGTCTATGATTTTTATCTCTTTTTTGGATAATTCAGGCTTTTTTAGGAATAATTATCTTGTAGATAAATACCCTAAAATAAATCTTAATAAAGTTCAGATTATCCACAATTTTATTGTTATCCAATCATCCCTTTTATTCCTATGCATGCAATCCTATTTTAAACACTAATTATCAACCAATCACAAAATTATTTAATTAATTTTAATTGTTTAACCAATCAGAATTAATTTAAATTAATCGTGTGTGGTCGACTCTATCTAGACACAATGGATGTTGACTGTGCAAACTTGATTATGTGATATCTTTCGATCCGATGGTTTGATTTGGAAACCGAACATACCATTGCGACTGTTAGAATCTCAAGATCATTTTTATGATATGTCATTAATGAATTGATGCATGTCATGCAAGAACAAATTGATGTATGTAATGCAAGAACAAATCAATGCATGTAATGCAATCATGATTTTTGGGGTACATGAATGATCATTCAAGTCATTCTCCTTGGTTAAATCATGGGTGCAAAATCGAGTGTCTACAAGTATTTTTAATATTTTCCTATTTGAATTACTTGTGATTAGTAACGCATCTATTTGTAAGACCTATTTATTTAAAGGGTCCAGTTAATGTATGCCCTTAGAGTACACATTAATCATCTATTTTGGAAAAGTTTTTATGGAGAATTGAAAAAGCTATCAAAACAGTAAATCACTTTTTCATTTTTCCAAAAAAAATTTCCTAAAATGGTTTATTAATGTATGCCCTAAAGGCGCACATTAGTAAAACCCTTATTTGAATTTGTCTTATCTCTATCTCGAGCATTACTTAATTTTTTGGGTCTTCTTAATAGTGAAAAAAAAATTAAACTATTTAAAAAAAAAAAAAAAAATCAATATTTACCCCCCAAATTTGGGGTCTTTCTCTAATAGGGGGGCCCTAGGCAATGGCCTAAATGGCTTAGGCCTAGGGCCGGCCCTAAAAACAATCAAGGAGACTTGGAGGATCAACTGTGGATCCTGAGGCTATAGAGAATAAAGGATTCAAGGAATCGATTGCTAGCAAGAGTCAAAGGCTTAAGTACATATTTACTACTTAGCTTTGAGGGTTTTGTAAGTAATATGTATTGCCACTATTCTCATTAGTGGATTGTTTGGTGTTGTAAATTGTAATGCCCCGAAGAGGCTTTTCTACCAAGTACTTGGGTTTTTTCTCTTCATAAAAATTTCAGTGTTCATGTATGTGATAATTTTTGTATGGTTGGGATTTTCTTTTATGTTTATTGATGCATGCTTGTGTTAATTTGCTACTAATATAAATAATTGGGCTTAATATAACTAGAGTGTGCAACTCACAATTTTTAATTAAAAACCAATGCCTATACATGTTAGCCTTTCTTGTTCATAATCTTATTAGCTTCTTTGTACGTTTTCAGAAGCTCAAATAAACAATCTTGCAATGTCTTTAACAAAAGTGGGCCAGATAAAGTAATATTACCTCTGTTTGTCCTTTTGTAAATGCATTAGGGAATCAAGAGCACCCCAAAAACTATGGCAATCGCAACCACAACTCTAACTATCACACCTTCATCTTTCGCTTGTCTTTCACCCCTTCATGGTTGACATGTCAATAGAAAAAGCAATAATATTTTAGATGCAGCAGACTTTAATGCAATAGAACAGATGGAAACAAAGATTTAGATCACCATACCAGATGGCGCAGCCACTTCCTCCATCTCTTATATATATCTGAGTTTGAATGGTTGGGATAAATCCCCATTTATGTGTGAATTAAATTAAATATAACCCAAGCAATAAAGAAAACAGAAATCTACAAAAGCGATAAAAAAAATCAACCAACAAGAACACCAAGAAATTACGTGGAAAACCCTCCAGTGTAGAGGGAAAAACCACGGGGCAAATCCGATCAGTCCACTATAATAAAATAAAGATTACAACACTCAAGTTATACCCAAAACCTAAGTTCACAATAAATTGGAAAAATACAATAATATCTCTAGAAACAAATACAACTTCACCACAAAACCCGGTAGCAAGATCTTCCACTCTAAATATTTTAACTTTCAGTTGTTGTAGCATCCAAATAATCGTCCTATAGAAAACCCCAATTTATTTTCCTTGTGTGTCTTGAGCAAAAGAAAAATCACCTTTTCTTTTTTTCCCTTAGTGCCTCACGAAGCACTAAAATTTTTCCTTCAATCGGTTTCAAAATTGTGTTTCACTTTTCAATCTCTCTCCGAATCTCCCTCTCTCTCTCTATACATGAAAGCACATAATATGCTTTATATAAAAGGTTCTGCCGCTTACACTCCTAGTATAATTAGGAATAGGAGTTTTTGTACTTGCAAACTACTTCACCTATTTCATCTTGAAATAGAATACATGTGGGCTAGACTCTATTAGGTGTCGTGCACCTCAACAATCTCCCCCTCCAGCCCATCGAGGAAGGAGATCTTCATCCTAACTCTTCAGCTAGAATTCGTGCCAGCCGTTCCGACACAAAGCCCAAGCTTCTCTTTGGTCACAACCTTAGTCAACATGTCAGCTGGATTCTTCTCAGTATGAATCTTTCTCAGTTGCATCAATTGTTTTTCAACAACTAGTCTTATCCAATGGTATCTCACTTCAGTGTGCTTCGAGCGAGAATGGAACGTAGCATTCTTGCTCAAGTCTATTGCACTTTAACTATCACAATGAACTACATACTTGTCTTGCATTAAACCCAATTCGTGGAGAAATCGTTTCATCCAAAGCATTTCTTTACCTGCTTCATTCGCTGCAATATACTCAACCTCAGTTGTAGATAAGACAACACACTTCTACAATTTGACTGCCATGATACAGCTCCCTCTACAAAAGTAAATAAATACCCAGAAGTAGATTTTCTACCATCAAGGTCACCAGCCATATCTGCATCTATATAACCTTCCAAAACTAGTTTAGAGCACCAAAACTCAAGCAAGACTTAGAGCTATCTCTCAAATATCTGAAGATCCACTTCACTACTTCCTAGTGATCTTTACCAGGATTAACCATAAACTTGCTGACAACACCAACTGCATGAGCAATATCTAGTCATGTACAAACCATAGCATACATCAAATTCTCGATTGCAAAGGAATAAGAAACTGATGCCATGTTCTCTTTCTGTTTCATGGATGACGGACAAGATTTCTTGTTTAGCTTGAAATGACCACTAAGAGGTGTACCGACTGGTTTGGCATGCTTCATGTTGAACCTTTCAAGTATCCGCTCAACATATTTTTCTTGTGACAACCATAACTTCTTGGCTTTCCTATCATGAGTAATTGCCATGCTTAGAATTTGTCATGCTGGACCTAAGTCTTTCATATCAAAGGCCTTGAACAAATCCTTCTTCAAATTACCAATCATACTAGCATCTTGCCCTACTATTAACATAACATCTGCATATAATAGAAGAATAAGAAATTTACCATCAGAAAATTTTCTGACATACACACAATGATCTGCATTTGTCTTTGTGTACCTGTGACCCACCATGAATGAGTCAAACTTCTTCTACCACTGTCTTGGAGCTTGCTTCAAGCCATACAAACTCTTCTTCAATCTGCACACCATGTGTTCTTTTCCTTTCACTTCAAATCCTTATGGTTGTACCATGTAGATCTCTTCCTCCAAATCACCATGGAGGAAAGCAGTCTTCACATCTAATTGCTCAAGCTCAAGATCCAAGCTAGCTATAATCCTAGAACTACTCGAATGAAACTCATCTTGACTACTGGAGAGAATATTTCATCAAAATCAACCCCATGTTTCTGACTGAAACCCTTGACCACCAATCGAGCTTTGTACTTCACTAACTTTTCACTATCTTTCTTTAGCTTAAACACCCATTTGTTTCTCAATGCCTTCTTACCTTTAGGAAGTTCAACTTACTCATAAGTCTTATTCTTGTGCAAAGAATTCATCTTTTCTTGCATAGCCTTCATCCAACTCTGGTTGTCCTTATGAGACTCTACTTCCTAAAAGTTTTCTGGCTCTTCCTCATCAGTAAGCAAAATATACTCAGAAGAGGGATATATAGTCGATGGACGACACTCCCTAATAGACCTCCTCATTTTAGGTTCTTCCATCTCTGGTAGAACAGGCTGCTCCCCCTATTCAACATCTTCAATATCTTAAGCATCATCACCATCAACTCCTATTGGCTCATCACCATCAACTGCTGTTGGTTCATCACCAAGATTCTCATCTTGCACCTCTTCTCTATCTATGGCACGATTGGAGGAAGAAGAGGTAGGTGTAAGGTCGGGAACACCTACAACAACATCCTTTGTCTTTTCAGTTTTCTCAAGGTCTACCAAATTTTCATTCTCATGAAAACCACATCTCGACCTCTGATTATCTTCTTTTTCTCGAGATCCCATTACTTGTAGCCAAATTCTGCATCTTCATATCCAACAAATATACAAGGAATGGCTTTGCTATCAAGCTTCAATCTTTGTTCCTTAGGCACATATGCAAATGCCTTGCACCCAAATACCTTCAAGTGAGAGTATGAAATATCTTTTCCAATCCATACTCTTTCTGGAATATCAGACTCCAATGGAACTGATGGAGACCGATTAATTAGGTAGCACGTAGTTTGAATAGCTTCACACCAGAATGACTTAGGCAGATTAGCCATTCTTAACATACATCTGACCTTCTCAACAATAGTACGGTTTATCCTCTCTGCCACACCATTTTGTTGTGGGGTACCACGAACTGTCTTCTCATGTCTAATACCTTTCTCGGAGCAGTAACTCTTAAACTCATTAGACATATATTCACCTCTGTTGTCAGTACGGAGACACTTTAAAAGCTTTCATATCTCTCTTTCCGCCATGGCTTGGAATTTCTTGAAGTGCTCAAATACTTGGTCTTTAGTTTTCAAAAAATAAACTCACACCTTTCGTGAAGCACCATCAATAAAAGTAACAAAATACTTATTGCCACCTAAGGACTCCACATCAATGGGACCACATACATCAGAATAAACGAGATCTAATATATTGGGCTTTCTAGTAAAGGGAATGCGAAAAGACACTCTATGTTGTTTTCCAAATAAACAATAATCACAAGGTTTAAGTGACATACCTTTGGCAAAATGAATGAGAGACTTCTTTGCTAAAATCTGCAACACCTTTTCACTCATGTAAGCCAGCCGCCTATGCCACAAGTTAGGCGAAGAATCTTCTTGAGTTGCACTAACAACATCTTTGCACACCTTTACTTGTGTCTTATAAAATGTACAACAAATCTTCCCTCCAGCAAGCACCAATGATCCTCTGGAGAGTCTCTATTTACCATCTACAAAATAGTTGCCAGAGCCTTCTTTTTCCATAATATGAGTAGAAATCATATTCAAGCACATATTAGCACATGTCGCACATTCTTCAATGCCAAGGTGTATCTAGTGTTAGTCTCAACAAAAACATCTCCAATTCCCACAATGTTAGCATAACCGTTATTGCCCATCTTCACTCTTCCAAAGTCTCCTGCGTTGTATGAAGTAAAGAGCTCATTTCTTAGAGTGATAGGGCAGGAAGAGGTTGAATTAATCACCCATTCAACATAAGGATGTGAAACATTGTAACATTCATCCTCTCCTATACAGATCACCACATCTTCAATTGTTGAGATAACAGTAGTATTCTGTTCTTCTCCCTTATTCTGAATTTTCTCATCTTTATGTTTATTTTTCCAAGCCTTGCATTTTCTTCTTATGTGACCTTCTTTGTCATAGTGGAAACACTTGAATTTTCCTTTCGATTCTTATTGACTTCTGGATTTACCATGCCCTTTAGAATTTCAAGTCTTACTCCTCCCCATGTTCTTTGTGACAAGAGCCTGTGCATTATCCTTGCCCATGTCTTTTCTTCTTGTTTCTTCATTGAACAAGCTATCCTTGACCATTGCAAGTTGTAGCACACCATTTGGAGCAAAGTTACTAAGTGACACCACCAAAATCTCCCAACTATCAAGTAAGGAACTCAGAAGCAATAAAGCTTGAAGCTCATCATTAATTATCAGCTTCATTGTAACCATATGATTCACCAAGTCTTGGAACTCACTCAAATGCTCGGCAACGGATCTCCCTTCCTTAAGCTTCAAATTCACAAGTTTTCTAGCCACAAAAACTTTATTTTGAGATGTCATTCTTTCATAGTCTTTTCAATTTCTCCCAAAGAGCTTCTGCATTAGTCTCTTGAGATACATGATGAAACACACTCACATCGATGCATTGTCTAATACATCCAATGGTTTTTCTATTTAACTTCTTCCAGTCTTTATTAGCATCTCGCTTGGCTTAGCACTATCACCCTTAATAGGGTCATACAAATCCTTACAGTAAAGGACATCCTCCATCATCGGCTTCCAAATCGAATAATTTGATGCCGAAAGTTTAATCATAGTTCTCATATTCATATTTATATTTTCCATTTAATTCAACACAAGAAAATCATGCTCAACAACCTTGCTCTGATACCACTTGTTGGGATAAATCCCCGTTTGTGTGAATTAAATTAAATATAACCCAAGAAATAAAGAAAATAGAAATCTACGGAAGTGATAAAAAAAAAAAAAAAAAAATCAACCAACAAGAACAAGAAGAAATTACGTGGAAAACCCTCTAGTGTAGAGGGAAAAACCACGGGGCCAATCCGATCAATCCACTATAATAAAATAGAGATTACAACACTCAAGTTATACCCAAAACCTGAGTTCACAATAAATTGGAAAAATACAATAATATCTCTAGAAACACAAAACCTAGTGGCAAGATCTTCCACTTTGAATACTTCAACTCTCTGCTGTTGTAGCATCGAAATAATCGTCCTAGAGAAAACCCCAATTTATCTTCCTTGTGTGTCTTGAGCAAATGAAAAATCACATTTTTTTTCCCACAGTGCCTCACAAAGTACTAAAAATTTTTCTTCCGTCGGCTTCAAAACTGTGTTTCACTTTAAATCTCTCTCTCTACATGAAAGCACACAATATACTCTATATAAAAGCTCCTGCAGCCTACACTCCTAGTATAATTAGGAATAAGAGTTTTTGTACTTGCAATCTACTTCATTGAGGAAAAAAGAAACAGCATGGCAACCGAGGAAAAAAGCGATTTTTATTTGAAGCTATGTGGATAAGAGAGGAAGAGTGCAAGGAAATCATTGAGTTGGCTTGGGACCCATATGTGGAAGACACCTCTCGGTCTATCCAGGAGAGAATAGAAAGATGCCAAAAGAATTTACAATGCTGGAATCAGAATTGTTTTGGCAATGTCTATAAGACCCTGAAGCATAAACAAATGCACCTCCAACAACTCGAATCCCTAAATTTGTTACACGAGATAGCGGAGGAGATATGGGCAGTCAAAAAAGAAATTAATGAATTACATACCAGGGAAGAAATCATGTGGAACCAACGGTCCCGTGTGTGTTGGCTGCAAAATGGGGACAAGAACACGAAGTTTTTCCATGCCACAGCCAGCCAAAGGCTACGTAAGAACAAGATTGGGGGTCTCATGGATGATGGGGGGTGTGTGGTAGGAAGAGAGCGAGGCAGTGGAGAAGACCATTCTGGATTACTTCTCGACAATCTTTTGCTCAGACCAACCTGCCAATTTTGAAGCAAGCATGGAGGCTATGGAGGAAAGGGTAACCCCAGGGATGAACAATGCGCTTCTAAAGGAGTTTACGGTGGAGGAAGTCAGGGTCGCACTCAAACAAATGCACCCCACAAAATCACCGGGACCCGATGGTATGTCCCCTATCTTTTATAAAAAATATTGGGAAATTGTTGGTCCTAGTGTATCAAATTGTGTTCTACAGGCTTTAAACACAGGCGTTATGCCGAGTGGGATAAACCACACTTACATTTGTTTAATCCCAAAGACCAAAAACCCCCAGAAGATAACCGAGTACCGTCCTATCAGCCTATGCAACGTACTCTATAAGATAATATCGAAAGTCCTGGCAAATAGGTTGAAGAAGATTTTGCACAAAGTGATCAATGAAGCACAAAGTGCCTTCGTTCCGGGGAGGCAACTAACAGATAACGTGATTGTGGCTTTTGAAACCATGCACTCTATTGCCAGAAGAAAAAGGGGAAAGGAAGGGCTTATGGCCATTAAATTGGATATGAGCAAAGCCTACGACCGAGTTGAATGGGGCTTCCTTAAGGCAATGATGAAGAAGATGGGTTTTGAGGAGAGATGGATCTCCTTAATCATGATGTGTGTGACTACGACATCCTTCTCGGTACTCATTAATAGGGTGCCGAAGGGAACAATCATCCCATCGAGGGGGCTGCGCCAAAGGGACCCTATATCTCGGTATTTGTTTCTTTTGTGTGCCGAGGGGTTGTCTGCATTATTTAGGAAAAAAGAGGCAGCGGGGATGATGAGGGGGGTGGCTGTAAGTAGACAAGCACCCTTGATTTCACACCTATTCTTTGCGGATGATTGTATCATTTTTTGTAGAGCAACTAGGGAGGAATGCAGGCAATTGACCTCGGTGTTGGAAGTCTATGAAAAAGAGTCGGGGCAAAAACTGAATAGGGAGAAGACCTCACTGTTTTTTAGCAAGAACATAAAAGAAGACATCCAAAATTATGTAAAGGATACCTTTGGAGCCCAGATTGTCCAACAACATGAAAAGTATTTAGGGCTGCCCCCAATGGTAGGCAGATGTAAGAAAAAGGCTTTCAACCGCATAAAAGATCAAGTAGGAAGGAAGATTGCGGGTTGGAAAGGGAGATTATTGTCCAATGCTGGTAGGGAGATACTGATAAAGGCAATTGCACAGGCTACACCGACATATACGATGAATTGCTTCATGTTACCCGCTTCTCTATGCTCAGAAATAAATGCAATGGTAAGGGGGTTCGGTGGGGGCAGAAAGGAAAGGAAAGAAAATTGGCTTGGGTGTCGTGGAAGAATCTGTGCAAGCCTAAGGCAGAGGGGGGCATGGGATTTAGGGATTTGAGAGCTTTTAACCTTGCTCTTCTAGCCAAGCAAAGGTGGAGAATACTGCAAAGTCCAAATTCGCTAACCCATAGAGTGCTGAAAGCAAAATACTTTGCGAAATCCTCCTTCATGGATGCTCAGGTTGGGAGAAATCCCTCCTATCTATGGAGAAGCATTGTGGCTGCCAAACCAGTGATTAAGGAGGGAGCAAAGTGGGTTGTGGGTGATGGGAGAAGCATAAAAATTTGGGAGGAGAATTGGCTCCCTTCCACGGAGTCAAGCAAAATAATAACACCAAGAACCTCAATGGGAAGGGAAACGAGTGTAGCATGCCTCATTGTGTAGGAAAAAGCTGAATGGGATGTCAACTTGATTAGAAGCACCTTCCTCCCCCACGAAGCCGAGGCTATCCTAAGTATCCCAATCAGCCCCATGAAGTTATCAGATTCCCAGGTCTGGGCAAAGTCCCCAAATGGCATGTTTACGGTGAAGAGTGCCTATCAAGTAGCTGTTAAACATCTTGCTGACACAAAGGGAGGTAAGGAATGTCCAGGCTGCTCTGATAGCTCCAAAATGACTGCAATATGAAAGGTTGTGTGGAAGCTACAATGCCCAAACAAAGTGAAGCACTTCATGTGGAGAGCTTGTAAGAATGTGCTCCCCACAAAACAATGTCTGCTAAACCGAAAGGTGGTGTCGGAAGATGGCTGTGACTTCTGTGGAGAGAGTGAATCAACGGGGCATATTTTGTGGGGCTGTGTGATTGCAAAGGAAACCTGGATTGAATCAAAACTCAGACTTCCCAAACTTAGGCAGCCCCCAAAGGACTTTCTAGATGTGGTGTGGCTGCTGATGGAAGAACCGGGGGAGAAGAATTGGGAAAGTTTTGCTATCACGGCATGGAGTTTGTGGAATAACAGAAATTCAGCTCGGCATGGGGGTGTTTGTAAAAGGGGGAAAACCATAGCTGGGGAAGCTCAAAAATATGAGGATGAAGTGCGTGCCTCCATGCCTGTTCAAAGAAAAGGGACCCCTCCACCCCGTGGGAAGTACAAGATCAATTCTGATGCTGCAGTGTTCCAAGACTTGGGTTGTTGTGGTGTCGGGGTAGTTATAAGGAATGACAAAGGGCAAATGATGGGTGCAATGTGCAAAAGAGTAGGCTTCCCACTGGGGGCCTTAGAAGCAGAAGCAAAAGCCTTAGAAGCGGGCCTTCTTTTGGCATGGGATTTGGGGCTGAAAGATATAGTGGTGGAGAGTGACTCCCAATTAGTCATACAGGCCTTAAATGGTGCCACCCCCCCTGCTCTCCCTATACTGAAGATCGTTGAAGGCGTGAAGAGATTGTTGGTGCAATTCAGCTACTGGAAGGCCATGCATACCAGAAGAGATGCTAATGCAGCCGCCCATTCAATAGCTAGGAATGCAAAACATGTAACAGATTGTGTAATATGGGTTGAGGATACGCCTCCCCTTATTGAATCTCAGATCTTGCAAGATGTAATCAATTTGGACTTTAGTCCGTATCAATGAAATCCAGTCAAATGTTTACAATCAAAAAAAAAAAAAAAAAAAAAAAAAAAAAAGAATAAGTCATACAGGAACGGTTATTCAAACATTTGACTCTGCATTGCTCAAGAATCAAGAATACGTGGTATATATCTGGCAATTTGGGTCCAACAAATTTAACAATAATTATCTGAGAATTATCAACAATCTTTAAAAAAAAATAGAGAATAGAAATTAAATATGCATTTGTGAATGGCTGCACCCTGTGTATTTCTAAATTTTTTTTTGTAGTTATCTATCTATTGTCCACGTCAACCTTTCAATCAACTGCTCATCATTATCTCTTTCAAATATAAATTCAACCAGTTTTCTCATTTGTAGTAAAAATTGGTTAAAGTCAGTGCTCAAAATGTGTGTTAAAGAAAACTAATTTTACTTTAAAAATGTTATGTCAAGCGGAGCCAAGATTTCAATAAAGCAAGAACAAAATTAAAAAAGAAACAATTGAAGTACATAATATTTTGAGAAGTATTATTACTTCATAGAGAAAAAAAAAAAAAGTAATGAATTAATATTTAATTGTTAGAAATGAAACTACGTTGCTAGGATTTCGTTTCTCACAACCAAAAAAAAAAAAAAACTGCTAGGATTTCATCATATTTACATCAGCATTACTCTATAATTAGAACTACCTTGACAGAAATTAGCTAAAACATCACATATGTCTTACGTCGTATGCAGCTGTAAAATTTATATACTAAGAATGAGTTTGGATTGCACCTTTCAGCTGGCATTATGCGTTTGGCGTTTGAAAGGTGGGTCCCACGGCAACTGTACACATTTCAGCCAACTTCAAGATAAACGCAGATTATATATTTTGTTGGGTCTCACAGCACTATTCATATTTAAAAATTATTTTACTACAGTATTTTCAGCAATAAGTTTTCAGTTTTCAGTAAATACGCGGTATCCAAACAGACCATAAGAGAGAAATGGTTCATATAGATGATGTACCATATACCTCATGGTCAAAGTGTTTGGGACACCACGCTTGTGTATTTTTTAACTTTCCTTTTGTACAGCAACCTTACAATCAACTAGCTCATCATTATTCCTATAAAAAAAAATAAAAATAAAAAAATAAAAAAGCTCATCATCATCACTTTCATATATAAATTCAACCAGTTTTTTCATTTGTAGTAGAAATTGGTTAAAGCTAGCGCTCAAAATTTGAAGTGAAAGAAAACTGATTTTACCAAAAAATATTGTGACAAGCTGAACCAAGATTTCAATCAAGTGAGAAAAAAATGGAAAAAACAACAATTGAAGTAATTAAAAAAATATTTTGACAACCACCGCGCACCCTTTGTGCAATGGTTACTGTATACAGGGCCGGCCCAACAAAATTTGGGGCCTAAGGCAAATATTTTATATGGGGCCTTTTTATATGTAAACATTAATTAAATAAAATTATATAATACTAATTAAATTAAGACTAATTTGATGTAAACACAGAAATTGATGAATAATACTAGCTAAACTAAGGTTAATTTTATATAGAAGATTGAATATTATAGTTGAATCAAAAGCAACTTACTTTAACTTGGATACATAATTATGCATAGTTAAGTACAGTTGTAATCTAAATTTTAATTTTATATATTCTTTTTAAGAGAAAGAGATAGGTAGATATTATTTGGTGTGTGGCTTAGTAGGAGATTAGTTATCATTGATGATTTATCACATTTGCAGCATTTTATTTGAAACATCTTAGGGTTTCAATTGGGTTAAATTTTTATTGGTCACCTATTTTAAAAGCCTTGTTAGAAATGAAAAAGAAAAATACTAAAAATACTACAAAATGTTCACAATAAATGTGATTATGACTGTAATTGATGAATTTCAACAACTTAATTTATTTGCGTTTGAATTACTTTTTTATGTAATTGGTGATATGTCAGTTAAATCTATAGTAAAATTTCTGGTATCTTTAGCATCACTCTTAAAAAAAAGTACCAATTATTTAAAAAATGTTATATTTTTATAAAATTTTGGGCCTTTTACTAAGGGAGATGGGACCTTTTTTTAGTAGGGATATTTTTTATTTGTATAAGTGCTTGTGGAGTGTAGGAGAGGGCAAGGGCCTGGTTTAAGTCTCCAAGAGAGAGTTTCACACATATATACACATAAATTAGATAAATTAGGCTAGAGTAGAATCTCTATCATGTATAAAAAAAAAAAAAAAAAAATTTGAAAAGAATTACTTTATTGAAAATAAATAAAATAATGATGAAAAATATTTAATTGCTTGTTAAGGATGCCATCATTTTTGCTTCAGCATTACTCTATGAATGAAATTGACTATTACTTTCCTAAAAAAAATTGACTACTATTACATTTTAATATGATAGCATCGCGATTACATCTTGATTACATAATCAAACTATTATTTCTTCAAAATAAAAATCTAATGATATAAAACGAGAGTTTCTTGGTAAACAACAATTGATATAATATAATGCGTTACCTAGTACAAAACAAACGCATGCCTTCTTTAAAATATTTTGTTTCTTCGATAATTTAACATACATGTGCTACAGTTACGTTCTACTATCAAATATTCAAATTGTTTTAAAGTTCTTCCTCTTTATAGCGCTGAAAATCATAAAAATACAATATTTTCTTTTGTAATATAAGTTGACTATTGAAAGATTAATATAATCGATTAAAAAACTTTAGAGGGAAAATATTGATTAAATAAGGTTATGATCAACAATGACCTATGAGTATTAATTTATGTTAATGGGCAATTTTTTTTTTTATTGGGTAGTTGGGTGCTGGGGGAGTGGGGAGAAGCGGAGAACTTTACCTCTCAACTTAATATAATAATGTATTCGCAAACCAATGTAGAATCTCAAATAACATTAACTACTTTTTTTTTTTTTTTTTTTTTGAGAAACAACATTAACTACTCTTTATAGTAAAAAAAATTACAAATATTATAAAATCACCTTATCCAATATGTGCAAGCGCCATATTAAAAAACATAATATTTTTTTGGCAGCATATTAAAATATAGGATCTTAAATCTACATGCTAACCATAAAATTTTATAACTTAAATATTTTAGAGATATTATGGTCCAATAGATCCAAAACTACTTTAGGCCAATGAAATTTTAAAATACGTAAATTAATCCTAGGGTTAGTCTGTAATAATTCTAATATTTTCTAGTATACAAACTCTATATATGAGTTCATGGGTGTTTGTAACCTGGTAAGTTTTTCTATAAGGATTTTTACTTCGTGTATAAATATGGTCTCTTTGTGTAATTGTAGTTGTGTTCGTTCTTCATGATTATATATATCTATATATTATTTAGGACAAAACTTAGGTACAGTACCTTAAGTGTTGTTCCTTAGGTTCTTCTATTAAGATTCAGCCATGTGGATTTTTTCTCATGGGATGAAAGTATATTTTTTAGTTAAGTAGCCACATGACTGAATCTTAAGAGAGGAATTTAAGGAACAGCATCTAAGTACTATACCTAAGTCTTGCCCATTTATTTAATTCTTTTTTTACTCTTGTCACCCTACACCACTACATGTCAAAGACTTAAAGTTTAGTTTTGTATGCGAATTTATGAATATGTGGCATGCGTATATGTGGACCTTGATATAAGTAGCAAGGTTTTGAAACCCGGACTGGACCGTACGGTCCGACCAGAAAAAACCTCAAACCGTTCATTTTTGCGGTTCGTTTAGCCTCAAGAACTGCTCTATGGGAAAAAAGTAGGGACCCGTGCGAACCGTGGTCGGACCTCACGGTTCTGAGAACCGTGATCAGACCGCTTCTCATGGTTCCCTACTTCCCATTGAATCTGAACATAAAAAAATAAAAAAAATAAAAAAAAAAACAGAAAAGGAGAAAAGGAAGAAGATGACGACGAAGCAGGGGTGGCGCCATGAAGCAACTGCTTCTTCTTCTTCTGCTTCTTCTTCTTCTTCTTCTTCTTTCTTTTTTTTCTTCTTCTTCTCTATCCGTCTCCCTCTCTCCTTTTTTTGCTGAACTTTGTTATGTATGTGGTCTGGTTTCTCACTTTTTCTTTCTTTGTATTTGTTATGACTACACTGACACTAGCTGCCTAGCATTGGAAATATTGAAAGTTTCCTAAGCTCTCTACGTGTCTATAGTACACTGACACTAGCTGCCTAGCATTGGAAATATTGAAAGCTTTTAAATTTTGAATAAATGATGAGCTCTCCACGTGAAAGCTCTCCATTACTTCTTTTTAGCTTTGGCCTTTGAGCCCAACGTGATGTGACATAATGTACGTGTGATTGTAAACCATAATCTTGTGATGTGACATATTGTACCTAAGTCTTGCCCATTTATTTAATTCTTTTTTTACTCTTGTGATTGTAAACCATCTTGACTTAGAATTGAATCAGTCTAATTCGAATTTGGTACTTCAAGTCAATGCGAACTAAATCAGTATTTTAATCCTTTGGGATCGACATCTTCACTTTAATTGTTATAACATAACTACTTTCTGGGAACAAGAGATAATAGACCAATATTCAGAACCTTTGGCATTTGTCTATCTCTTGTCACCCTACACCACTACATGTCAAAGACTCAAAGTTTAGTTTTGTATGCGAATTTATGAATATGTGGACCTTGATATAAGTAGCAAGGTTTTGAAACCCGGACCGGACCGTACGATTCGACCAGAAAAACCTCAAACCGTTCATTTTTGCGGTTCATTTAGCCTCAAGAACCGCTCTATGGGAAAAAAGCAAGGACCCGTGCGAACCGTGGTCGGACCTCACGATTCTGAGAATCGTGATCAGACTGCTTCTCACGGTTCCCTACTTCCCATTGAATCTGAACCTAAAAAAAAAAAAAAAAACCACAGAAAAGGAGAAAAGGAAGAAGACGACGACGAAGCAGGGGTGGCGCCATGAAGCAGCTACTTCTTCTTCTTCTTCTTCTTTCTTTTTTTTCTTCTTCTTCTCTGTCCGTCTCCCTCTCTCCTTTTTTTGCTAAACTTTGTTATGTATGTGGTCTGGTTTCTCACTTTCTCTTTCTTTGTATTTGTTATGACTACACTGACACTAGCTGCCTAGCATTGGAAATATTGAAAGCTTTTAAATTTTGAATAAAAGATGAGCTCTCCACGTGAAAGCTCTCCATTACTTCTTTTTAGCTTTGGCCTTTGAGCCCAACGTGATGTGACATAATGTACGTGTATTGCCAGATTGCTACAGTATTGCAACAAATTTATATTTAGAATAATGCTAATATTACAATATTTTTAACAATTTTTTTCATAAGTTGTGAGTGATAAAAATATAAATTCATATACATCCACAGTTTTTTTCACTCCTTACAACTTATCATATAACGAATTGTAGCAAAAGTTGTGTGAAATATTATAATACGAGTATTGCTATAATATTTAATGTTTTTTTTCGAAATAGATATACTTATACTTATAATTATAAATTATTAAATAATTATTTTAATATTTAAATTATTTGATAATTTAAATATTTTATTTTATTTGAGGTAAGTGTCCTTCTCATTCTTATATTATAATAATTATTATATTATTGTTATTATTATCATTATTCTTACTATTATCACAAGTTTTACTAATTAACATGTAAATAAATAAAGATATACTTTATTTATATTTGCTTAGGATTTGACATTTCTTATTTGTCTTGTAAAAGTTATGATATAAAAAATATTTGAAAGATATATCTCTATATTAAATTAGACTATTTTAGTTAATTTTTCTTTTTTTATTAATTTAATGTTTTTATTTATATTTAAAATAATTATTAAATTAATTATGACGTCATCATGGTTCGACCTCGGTCCAACCTCAGTTCGACTTCAAAAACCTTGAACCTCTTCCTTTTACGTTTCAATAAACGGTCCGGGTCTGAAAACCTTGATAAGTAGTATTAATTTGGTCTTGTTTTTTGGTTTACTGGCTTAGTCATGTAACCCTAAACTTTGTATCCAAATAAATTAATAAATTAATTAAATTTGCCACTAAAAGAGTTATGCTATTGATGATAATTGCTATGATTGTTGGTTTCTAACTACACCATCCCGCACTCTTGGTGTGATGATCATCCACAAGTACAAAATTCTTATAAGGTGGGAGAAAAAAAAGGTCAAAACTCAAGTCTTCAAGTTGTAGCTTCACACACATATACACTTAAATTATATTATAGTAGAATTTATATCTAGTAAATAAAAAAATTAAAAAAAAAAGGTTTATGATTACATTATGTATTGTCAATTAAGACTTAAAACAATAATTTATTATCATTGTAAGTTTTTCTACAGGAGTTTTGACTTCGTGATTGTGGTTTGTGTTTGTTCTTTGTGACTGAAATCCCCAGGCCCAACCAACACAATACCCTGCTACAGCATAACCACCACCACAACAACAACAATTCAACTACCCATCTTATAACAAATTCGTATTCCCTAACATTTCAATTCCAACTATTTCTTGGTTTCTTCAGAGGTAATTTTTGAGCTCAATAAACACCACATGGGTTTTCTATTGGATTAATTTGAAAGGGTTTTGTTGAGGTTTTGTATTGATTGGATTCTAAGAAATTCATTGCTTGGAGTTAAGATAAAGAGTTTTGCTCTTTTAAAAAATAGGGATAAAATTTTAAAAGGGTTTTGCAGTTGGGTTTTTGGGTTTTGAACATATAATGCAATGAGAATATGATATTGACTGGGAATTTGATTTGATTTTCACCCAAACCATGAAACCTAGAAAAAAAGAAGAGATGAAAATACGAATTGAGTCTCACATCAATTTAGAGAGGAAGCATACAAAGATAAAAAAATGCAAGGTCCATTGCAACCTTTGCACACAAATCTATCAGTATCAAAACTAAGGATTTAAAAAAAAAAAAAAAATTCTAGAGAGTGAAACAAGAGTTAAAAGAGCAAAATGCAAAGGAATGGTAGTGTAGTAAGAGCAAAATGCAAGAAAGCTTAAAGCTAATAAGTTGTACATAGTGTACGGAAAGAGGATTTCAGTGTATAAGAGAGAGAGAGAGAGAGAGAGAGTCAAGGAGAAAAGAGAGAAGAAAGGAGACAAATGAGAGACACATAAAAGGTTATTAAAAAGACATTTCTACCATACTTTTTAAGGGTAATATGTAATGGTAGCTAACGAAAGCCAATCTTGGTTGGTTAAAGTGATACTTTTCAAATCAATGATAAACAATATTAAATCAAGCCTAACCAAAGATGGGTAAAATGTAATTAATCCTATACTCAAAATCGGTTAAATATTAACCACATTTTCACTTTTTCTGCAATATTTTACTTATTGGAGTTTGATCTAGGCTCTTTAATAGTCATTTTAATGGGAATAAACTCTTAGTCAACTCGAAGTTGACTATTGTCAAACTTGAGAAATGTGTTTGAAAGTATAAATCTGATGCAAACTAGTAGAATTTGGTGGCTATGTGAAATTTTGAGTTCGTTTGACCATCACTCAAATTGGGCAAGGTTTGGTCATCAAAGGACAATTGGCCATTTTGTCTATAAATCTTCAAAATTAGATAAATTGGCACATACGGGTCCAAAACCACCTTCACCGAGCTTGTTATTGCTTGAAAAGTTGTTAGTGGCAATAGCTATGAAAGCCAGACCAAAAAATGGGAGCTCCAGGCTGCACTTTGGCCCTTAATGTTTTGGTCTACCATTACATTATTCTCCATTTTCTCTGCTAAGAGCAAAATGGGCTTCGCATTATTAGGGATGGCAATTTTTGCCCGACCCGCGGGTACCCGACGCAGCCTGACCCTAATGGGCCGAGTTTTACTCGGTTCGATTGAATAGGGTCGGGTATGAGTTTTTTAAAGAAAAACCCAAAGTAGGTCCGGGTCGAGTCCGAGTTTTATAAAAAAAATCCAAAACCCGACCCGAAACCTGGCTCGGATATAACCCGGTTACCCTGAAATTACAAAAAAAAACCCCTATATATATATATATATATATATAGCTATAACTAACCCTAAGTTCCTTATTTTTTTCAACAGCAGCTCACACCTCCCTCAGTCCCTCCTCACCCTCAGTCCCTTATTTCAGCTCACGCCTCCCTCAGTCCTCTCCCGCTCTCACTCACTCACTCTCCTCTCCTCTGACCACCACAGCCACAACCGAGCCTCACTCACCCTCCTCTCTTCTCATCACGACAGCCCCAACCAAGCCTAGAAAACCCGTACACAGGCGATGCAGGTGCAGCATCATTCGATGGACATTTCGTACTCAATATTTCCTTCACCCTCTAATCGAAACCCCTACTGTTCCTCAGCGAATTCAAAGCCACCAAACCCCCAAACAACTTGTCGTTGAAGAATATCTGTCGAATCGCTGTACTGTCTCTACAATTCGACCGAGAAAAGAAACTGAGAAATTGGGTTGGTTTGTTAGATCTTGGATCCATTTGGATGGCAAGAAAATTGCTGAGAAAATGTTGTAATTATTTTTATTTAGACATGTATATTCAATGATTTCTGTGTTTGTGATTTTGGGATTTCTGTGTTTGTGATTTTGGGTTTGTGAATCGTGATTTTCTGGCTCTGTTTGGTTACCGAGAAAGTGTAAGAAAAAAGAGGAATCGTTAAAGTTTTAATTATTCGTTGCTTTGATTCAATTCTCATGTATTTTTTTGGTTTTTAGTTTGATTTTGAGGTTTTTGAATAAGTTTAGTTACTAAATTGTGAGTAGATTTTCGTTAGGGCTCTTTTCAGGCTTCAAATTTTTTTTTTCTTCGGTTGGGCCACGATTTGGGCCACGGATTGGCCTAAATCTGGTTGGCCTAAACGGGGCCCGCGGGGTCTGTGGGGCGGGTCTGGGCCCTGAGAAAAAATCTGTTTAATACGCATTATAACATGAAACTAGAATATGGAAACTCTTTTCAATTTTTTTTTTTTTTTTGATAGGGAAACCCTTTTCAATTGAATGCACATTAGAGAACCTAAACTACAAACTAATTATGCCATTTAACCATCACCAGATGTTCTTTCCATGAAAAAAAAAATCACCAAACCAAAAATAATAAAAAGTGAGGGGGGGTGGATTTACAATTTAACCCCAATAGTGTAGTGATATATATATATATATATATATATATATATATATTTTTGGTAATAAAATTTAGTCTCAAATAAATTTTTAAAGGTTAGTCTCAAATTGAAACTACCCAAATAGTGTTGTGGTAGTTTCAATTTTTATTTTATTTTATTTCCTTCCCTAACCTAATAAACTTTAGTCTCAAATATAATTTTAAAGAATTCAAATCTTTCATTTAAAACCTCAAATTTTCTCAATCATAACAAAAATCTGTTGTATATATAGGTATATACAAAGATAGATTGTAATAATGTTGTTTGAGTTTAGAGAATATTGTTTCATAAAGTGAAAATTCAGGTTCTGGAATTTTCGAAGCAAAAATTCTGAATTAAGCATTTTCGATCGGTCGAAGTTTTGGCTTGATTAATTGAAATGGTAAAGAAAAAATCATGGAGCTTCTGCCTAGTTCGATCGCTAGTCAATTCCTGTTCGATTGATCGAAAAGAGCATTCGATTGATCGAAAGAACCTCTCGATCAATCGAAACTCGAAAGCTGAATTTTCTGTAGAATTTTTCTGATGACTGTTCGGAAAGGTTGAAGAGGTTTCAAGCCTTGTGAACGGTTTTATGAAACATTTTAACTCTCTATACGTGTTTTTTGATGAAATATAACCCTATATGCATAGATAGAGGCTTATGTTCTCTTGAAAACTTAAAAAATACTAGCCTCACCACATGCACTTCGCACGTGTGATGAGGCTTTTTTTTTTTTTTTTTTTGGATTAGTGTCATAATTTTCCATTTATCTCAATTAGAGATTTACACATTTGTACACACAGACATGTGATTTCAATGCTATTTTGGTGTTATTTTTTTGTTAACACTACTTTTATAAAATAAAAATAAAAAAGTAGCCACTTGAAATAATTTCTATTTTCTGCGCTTTCCTCTCTTTCCCTCTATTCTATTCCATTAAACCACACCGTACGCACAGTAATTTTTATTTTAGACAAAGAAAAGACATTCATCATAATGAAAAAAGTCAATACAAACATATATGAAGAGAAAACAGCTCAAACATCAAAATAAATAAATAAATAAAACATTTAAAAAAAAAAAAAAGGGAAACAGGAGTACATTAAAAATTAACTTTTTTTCCCCTTAGTGCCGCACAAAACTTTCTGGCTCTTCTATTCAATTAAACCACAAACACTGCATTATACAAAGAGTAGTTGCCTGAGACAATTCATATTTCAATTGGGAATAACAATCCTTGGGAAGAGTTTGTAGTTTGTGATAGGAAGGGTGGGAAGATTAATTATTTGTTTGTAATGGGAAGTTTCCTTGTACACCACGTTCATTTTTTGGGAAGAGTTTTTGTTTGGAGTTTTGACAGACATGGGGTAGGAATTTGTGAGCCATGGGATTTGAGGTTTTTTGTTTTTTTAGAAACAGGTGAGGAATTTGGGTTTATCTAAGACTCTAGTGGGAAATTACAGGAAATTTATATAATAGATTTTTTGGTTTTGAATTTTATTGAATTACGATTTTAACCTCATTTTTAAAATAATTTTTCAATTTGAATTTGTCTATTGTTACTTGTTAGTGGGGTTACACGGGAAGAGGTTTTTTTTTTTTTTTTTTTATACAAAATAGAAATTCTACTCTGGCCTAATCTAAGTGTATATGTGTGTGAAGCTCCCTTCTAGAGACTTGAACCCTAGCCCTTGCCCCCAACACCCCACAAGCACTTATACTTGTAGAGTGACCATTGCGCCAAGGGTGTGCGGTGGTCACGAGAAGAGATTTTTATAAAGCTAAAATTTAGGATTTTGAAAAAGAGTAAACTGTTGGATTTAGTGTGACCTAATTTTTAGGAAAAAAGTTTCTCTAATATTTTTTCTTGTTTTTGAATTTTATTAAATTACAATTTTAACCCTATTTTTTATTTTTTAGGAATAAGAATTATCTAATTACAGTAGAGGCATTTTTGACATTTTTGGAAGTTATAACTAACTTTCTGAATCCTCTTAATATATAGAGACTAGCCTCATCACACGTATTGATGATGCTTTTTTTTTTTTTTTTTGAGTTTAACGTCATAATTTTTCAATTTGAATTTTATCGATTATTAGTGAGGTTACACAGGAAGGGATCTTTAAGAAGCTAAAATATAGGATTTTGAAAATGAGTAAACTGTTGGATTTAGTGTGTGCTAATTTTTAGGAAAAAATAATATATCAAATGTGTGTGAGATATATTTAAATTGAGAGTGTTCTAATTTTTAGGAAAAAAATTTCTCGGGTAGTTATTCATTTTGTTGAATTACAATTTTAACACTATTATTTTATTTTTTATGAATAAAGATTATCTAATTAGATTAGGGGTATTTTTGACATTTTCTAAAGTCATAACTAATTTTCTAAATTCTCTTAATATATAGAGATACTATTAATAACAGGATTCCCTATTTGGGTTTCATCATTTTGCGTACAAAAATATTCTTACACAAATTCTTAAACTCTTTAAAAAAAGTTCAATAATTTTAAATTTAAAAACATAAACTGGTTAAAAAATTAATTAACTATTTTTAAAAAAGTTCATAAGTTTTTGGCTTTTTCCTTTCTCCTCTCCAATCTGAATTATCATCTACTCTCACATAAAGAAAGATCTTAAAAATTAGGATATTATCTCTATCTCACTTTTAAAAATTATTCCACATTACCTTATCTCTTTCTTAAAAAAAAAAAAAAAAAAAAAAAAAAAAAAAAAAATACTCACATCTCTATCTCACTTTTAAACATTATGACACTAAACCCAAAATAAAAAATAAAAAATAAAAAGAGTTTCATCGCACACGTGAAGCGCATGTAGTGAGGCTAGTATAGAGATAATATTACAGACGATTAAATTTCTAGTTTGAAATAAATCAAACAAGTAAAATATATTCACAAATATGTATTTGTTAGGATTAGTGCCCTTAAATCCTATTGTATGATGCTATGTATGACTTAATATTGTAATTAATAAAGTTGTTTTATTATCATCTGAAATAATGGTAACATAAATATTCGGACATTATCATATAGTCCATGAGATGCATAGTATGTGATTTATGTGAAAAGTCACAGAAGATATAAATCACAAGTTTTTTGTAAACTCAGAATTTAGTTCATAGTCGGTGATAAAATTGGGTGTTTTATCTACGAAGACTATAACATATTAACTAAGATGATTTGTCTTGATCATGGAAGTGGTGACTTCTAGTTGATATGTTGATATGTTTTAAGAGTTAAGACATATTGAATTGGACCGCTGTGAGATTTATTATTCTCCTAACGACTGTCAGTTGAATAAT